>JACXGK010002962.1:0-22535 GCA_016801125.1 Novumbra hubbsi | reverse complement strand
GGTTATAGGTAAAGGAAGTTGTAGCATATCTATTAAAGTGGAAGTGGACAGGAGGATAATGGTGTCGGTAATTATAGTCTTTAAGCTGCTCTGCAGGGAGCACAAAATAGACACACACACACACCCGAGTGTCAAACATGAAGCAAGAGGGAGAAAATGAGGCAGGTGGAGGTGAAGTAGGAGGCTTGTTGAGCAGTAAGTCAGGATGAGGAGTTGGGGGGAGAAGGAGGAGAAGGAGGATTCAGCACGTCAAAGCACGTGTTGTGTAATGTCTCCGTGATATACCGTAAAATGTTCTTTAATATACTGTAAAAAGGTAAATGCAACTGAATGAATGAACAAATGAATTACCAAAGGAAACTCTTTGAGAAAAGGGTGTAGGTATTTCCCAGTATTTTGCTGAAATTTTATAGAATCGTTCAACGCAAGTTCGCTGTTAGTTAATATGTTTTCAAATACTATATGAATGCCTGACGTTTTGTATCACTTGCCCTTATAAAAGCCTGAACAAAGGCTTCAAAACTGCAGGGCATAACAGACCAAAATGGCATGAAAAACGGCTCAACCATTAAGAATTCAGAAAATTTTAACACGCAAACGGGTTCTTCTATACTTATTGTGTCAGAGGAGACTCATGGCGTAGTC
This sequence comes from Novumbra hubbsi, assembly GCA_016801125.1. Classification (NCBI taxonomy): domain Eukaryota; kingdom Metazoa; phylum Chordata; class Actinopteri; order Esociformes; family Umbridae; genus Novumbra; species Novumbra hubbsi. Next base: position 21,890 of record JACXGK010002962.1, on the reverse strand, counting down.
GTTCAATTGGTTCAGCATTCTCACTTACGCTGCCACAGAAGCAGCATATAGCAACCCACGTTTCCTTATATGTTAATAGGTTCATGATCCATAACAACAATACCTTGCTTCCACTAGAAGTCGACATGTTGTTTTGCGGTAATGACCTACAACGCAATACTGTATGTTGTGGGGTAGAATTACAGTACCATTTCAAATAGCCATTCTGGCCATAATATACACCACACTGTAAGAAAACGTTTCAACAGTGTTCATTGCAGATAATACCCGAAATTCACAGTTGATTTGTTACAGTGCAGACACGCATGTATGAACGCACAAACACAAACTGAACAGACATGTAATTAAACCCTTCAGACTGTCTCTGAATGAGAAAAACATGAATGGAAATCGGAATTAATGAGAAAGGATACATTCAAATCAATTAGCCGCCAAGAGCTTCAGCCTTAAAACAAGATCCTATCTCAATGTCAATATGCCAATATCCTGACACTTTAACGCTCAACATCGAAATGCAATCATAGACTACAATATTGATTAGTTTGAGTAGAAACGTTCATAGATATTACAGATGGAGAGAAAGTAAAAAATATCGATTTGCAGTCAGGATCTTGACATTGTGGTTAAGGCTAATTGACATAAATCTAAAAAGACATTAAGAGAAGAACAATAAAATAAAGGAAGGTCAGATGATCTCACCTTTTGCTTGAGGTTGCTAATAAAGGATCGACTTTGGGATTTTTTAAGTCCCTCTTTGGGATTCTACAGGGGAAGATAGACACAAATGAAATAAGATGAGAAGCATAGAGACAGTTTGTGTGTGTGTATTACAACCCATTAGCACTTTGTAAGGAGGCAGAGGGTGAGATGTCATTCAACTGTCATAAGTTATCCCTCGTTCTTAGAAATGACACTCACTCCGATTATGTCTCTTTTAGCGACTTCCCAATTGATAAGTTCCCCATTCAGAAGAACATCTAGCTTCCTCCAAAGCTTCGAGTTGAGTGGGAAAGAAGCTAGAGCGTACACAGCGCTGTGCACTTATGTTCACCATTTAAAACGTACACATGAGACATCAACGTATACATTTCTGGAACTCCATCAGTAGTTAGTACACATCCTTATTTCTATTACCCAATCATTACCCTAGCTCTCGGGCCACACGATGGGAAGCGTGTTTCATTGAAACTGTTGTTTGGACACATACCCTTCTAAACCCCCCTGCAACAATGTATTTTTTCAGTGAAAGACCCATAGGCACAGGCCAGTGTGCACATGCGTGTGTGTGTGTGTGCAGGCATGCGTCATCACCGGACGTAGGTTCCTCTGCAGGCCCCCGTGCGTCGCCCTCAGCAGGGCTCGGATGCTGAAGCTGTCACCGTCCTCCTTGTCCCCAATCTGTGACTCCTTCAGCAGGGAGTCCAGCTTCTTCCTGATGTGGCTCTCCACCTGGTGGTGACCATTACTCTGGAGGGTGGGGGGAGGGAGGGGGAGCGAGACAGACGGAGGGTGGACAGTTGAATCGGTCATGGTTGTGAAGCCATCTGTCTCTGGTGGAACACACCAGGTCATTAGCGCGGCCCTGGCAGGGCTTGGGACAGACAGACATGCAGTCAGACAGGCAGTCAGACAGGCAGTCAGACAGGCAGGCATACATCTGGTGGATGAAGTGAGTTTCTATATGAAGCCCTTTGGCTACCTCAGTAGACGGTTGGGTATCAGTGTTTTGGACTGTGCAGCCGTTTCCAAAAAGCCCTGCTTGCGATCTAGGTGGAGGCTATCAAGGACATCTGAACATGTGTTTTAGTGGGGCTCTTTGAGATGTCGTACTCATTTGGTCTTTTTGTTTGGTGTAATCCGCGGCACTGTTGAGAAAGATAATTGTCTAATAAATGGACACACCATACCAGAGTGAACTGAATCGATGCAATTGCACATATGTAAATGATGGATTCGCAGAAGAGATGAGCACATGATTGTTGCTGCCTAATGCATTCGTTTTGGAATAAACGCATGCATACGCACGAATACAGACACTGGATTCTACCCAGATAATGTCGAAAAAGGAGCAAATTAACTTTTTATGGATCTAAAGCATGTCCAATTAATTAACTTTAATTTATGAAAATTGTTTCCAAGTATTCCAATAAGCGAAATAAGATTCATTTTGTGATTGTGAATACACTGTGACAGAGAATGTATGCTGCTGAAACTAGCTGCTGCTATAGAAGGACAATAGGACAACAACCTGTATAAAAAACAACAGGACAACAAACAAATCGAATTTCATTTAGAAAATATCTATATTTTGAGAGAAATAAGACGACAGCAATGTCTACACAATCAAAAGCGCTCTTCATGTGGTAGATGCATACATGTTCAAAATGCACTTTGAGTTAACAAGATCTCATCCAAAAAGTAATGATGCAGTGGATAACTGTTAAAAACTATACTTAACACTTCTGCGTTTAACTGCTTGTGACTCCTCAGAGATATTCCCAGTGCATCAATTTAACAACAGGGTTTGAAAGTAATTTATTCAATTCCGCAAACCGCTCATTCAGACTTCTAGTTCCAGAACTCTTGACTTTCAAGTGTGACAGGCTCAATAACCACCAATTATTCCCAAAGACAACTCAAGTTAATGATGAATTCTACCTCAGCATTACGGTTCAATCGGTGTAGGATTTCTGGCAACCTATTTCTGGCTCTACCTGTTCCTGTGACAACAGGTGTTCACACTGTACAGGCCAGTGTAGAGCCCGACCTTGCTAAATGGATGAAAGCAGCAGGATGTCAGCTAGAACTTTGGCTATAACCATACTGGAACTTACGCTGCTGTTCTTCAGTTTGAAGTCGTCCTCTATCTCATCCGCACTATCGTCGTCTGACACCTCCCCCTCCTCAACGTCCGCGGCCAGGTACAACGGAAGACGTTTTCCCTGGTGAACAAAATTAGATAAGAGTTTAAAAGACAGACAGAGAGAGAGAGAGAGATAGATAGAGTGGGGGGGTGTTAAGAAGTAAGAGAGAGACATAGAGACAAAAATAGAGCGAGTCAAAGAATGTAAAGAACAGAAAGAAAGAACCAAAGAAAGAAGGAATAAATGTGAGTGTAAGGTCCCTATTATACTAAACACAAGTGGGATGATTAATGTAAAACAGCATAATTTTCACCTACACATCTTCCATTATAACTGACTCAGCTGAACCAGGTGTAATATAGTTCCCAAACATATAGCACACGCAGACAGCCAGGTATCACTCAGTTCTCGTCCAGGAAACGAGCAATTGGTTTTATGACACGTCTGCATTAACAGTGGAGGTCCTTTCTCTCCTACACAGCCATTTCCCTGCCTGCCCCTCCCTCCTATTCTTCCCTCAGTGGTTAAACAGAGAACAACGTTTCTGGGGAGGATGAAGACGGAGGTAGTAGTAAAAGGCAGGAAAGCTTTTTATAGAATATCAATATTGCTGTTTTTTTGGTGGAATTAATGTGGACTGCTGTCTAATAATTGGTGTTGCCAAAAACGATGGGAAACAGTGGAAAATAAAAAGAAAAACAGAAAGCAATGATGTGTAAATAATTGAAACCAATATACAATAGTACAAAGACAACATGTCAACATGTTGAAACTAAGACATTTTATTGTTTCTTCTTCTTTTTGAAAACCATTGTCTGTGAACATAGTATGTCACTGCATAAACACATGCAAAATAAAATTCTACCATGCAAAGCAGAAACCATATAAACATGAATCAGAAACGCAGCCACCTTCTTTGGGCCCCAGCTCATTTATGATGGACTGAGGCAAAGAGGAAAACTGTCCTGTGGTCTGACAAATCAAAATGTGAAATTAGTTTTGGGAATCATAGACACTGCGTCCTCTGGGCTAAAGAGGAGAGGAACCATCTGGCATTTTATTAGCGCACAGTTCAAAAGCCAGCATCCATGATGGTATGGGGGTGCATTAGTGCACATGGCATGGGTGACTTGCATAACTGTGAAGGCACCATTAATACTGAGCAATATATAAAAGTTTTAGAGCAACATATGCCTCCATCGAGACATAATCTTCTTCAGGGAAGGCCTTGCCTATTTCAGCAAGACAATGCCATATTGTGCACATATTACAACAGCATGGCTCCATAGTAAAATAATCCAGGTGCTAAACTGGCCTGCCAGCAGTTCAGACCTGTCACCCATTGAAAACATTTGGCGCATTATGAACTGTTGAGCAGCTCAAATCTTATATCAAGTAAGAATGTGAATGCATTTCACTTTAAAAACTACTGCAACTGGTCTCCTCTGTATCCAAACGCCTACAGAGCATTGTTAAAAAAAAAGGTTATGCAAAACATTGATAAACATGCCACTGTCGAAACTTTTCTGAAACGTTTTCCTAGCATCCAAATCAAGATGGGCATACATTTTTCAAAAACAATAACATTTCTCAGTTTCAACATTTGATATAGTGTCTTTGTACTATTACCCAAAAAAATGTAATGCTTTTATTTGCATTTTACACAGCGTCCTAACATTTTGGTAAAAGGGGTTGTGTGCGTGTGGCTGAATGGTATCTTGTTAATAGCAACCGCTTGCAGGAGAGCAACATAGACAAACAAACAGGTGCTCCCAGTATGGGTCAGTACACTTGAGCTTTCCATAAGAGTATCTAGTTGAAGTTACTTTGCCCACCTTACAGATCTGACGTCTCTAGATCCACACTGGGACAGCACTTGGTTTTGGTCAAAGACTATGCTGCTAAATGTGATAAACCCTTAGGCCACTGTTGGTCGCTGCACTTCATTCTGTCATCAGGGTGTGGGTTGTGTGCATGTGCAATAAATATGTTTCTTACTGATGCATGTCTACTCTTTACAGGCCCTGGATTGGTTATTGCTACTCTGTCCCAGTGTGTGTGTGTGTGTGTGTTGTGTGTGTGCGTGAGAATGATGCCCAACCGCCCATCCCTCTTCAACTGAATACCCAACATTTCATCCCTCTCTAACTCCTACCATGACTAATACAGTGGCCTACTTTTCATCCTTTCATCCCTTCCTTCTCCTCGTTAATTTCACAATTCAAATTTTTTTTTTATAGTTGCTTATTTTCCAACTGCAGTCTCACCCCACTCCCACCTCATGCTCCCAGCCAATCCAGATAAGACACATCCAAGGAAGGGAAGTGTCTCCACCCAGCACAGCAAGAAGAGGACAGTGCACCAGTTGCAGCCAGGCACCTCTCTAGGTTTCTTCCTGTGCTCCTTGGTTTACAGAGAGCTTTATTCCTTAACAACATGTGCATTGCGGTCTGGTTGCTGTTATATACTGGGTATCAGTGGGAGCTCTCTGTGCCTGCTGCTGATACAAATGGCTCTGCATAATAACGTTTCATTATTTATTGTTTTAATAAGTCATTGATTTAGAGTTGAACAGGAAGTTATTTCATTTCTCCAAATGTTCTTTGCTTTCGGACAGTCCACACTTGGGGCTGAATCTCTCCTTTACACAGTATCTCCAAAGAAACAATTAAAATAAGTCCCAGTTGGTCCCCTCCATCTTTGTCAGTTCTCCGCTCTTTCAGCATTCCCCCGTGGTACCCCTTTGTCTCTGCTGCAAAATACTCTCTGGAGAAACCAACGGGGGTGGGTCGGAGGAGTGGACAAATGCTGCAGGGCGAGATTAGGAAAGAGGAGTGTATTCCATGTGCGGGTCTACCTTGATGAGGATCTTCCCCTGTAGACATTGAGGGCTGGGAAGCTCTTTGGAATCTCTGTGGAGAGCATCTCCCAGGTCCAGCTTGTCCCCCAGGATTTCTCTCAGGTGCTTGGCTATCTTCTTCTGCTGCTGGATGCTACAGTGGTTCTCTATGGACAGGATGACTGGGTACCTGGAGATGGAGAGATAAATAATACACTATAGATATCTCTCTATGGACAGGATCACTGTGTACCTGGAGACGGAGAGAAAAATAATAGACTATAGATATCTCTCTATGGACAGGATCACTGTGTACCTGGAGACGGAGAGATAAATAATACACTATAGATATCTCTCTATGGACAGGATCACTGTGTACCTGGAGACGGAGAGATAAATAATAGACTATAGATGTCTCAGGGATTGTCAGACTGGTGGTAAATGTAGTGGGACACCGCAGGCCGGGTTCTTGATGTGGTTGAGCCACGCCGGCCATGGACGGAAGTCCCATAAACGGCTGTGCATATTGGCCTAGAAAACGTGATCCCTTGGGTCAAGCTGCACTCTCAAGACTCGACGTGGTAAGTTGGGAACCTGCAAGCTCGTTGGAGGAGGATTCTCCCCTGGTACTTTGGTAAGCCCGACTTTCTGGATAAGCGATGCACTGCAATATGAAGCAGCATGGCAGGGAATGAATCAGAACACACACATCCCAATCACAGACTCTCCCGAGCCAACTGGGAGCTACGGAGAGGAGACAAAGCCATTAATATGACTCTGATATCATGAAATTGGAAGCATGGACGCCAGCTGCTAGGCATATTGCTCGTCACCAGAAAATATCAAAAAACTGACATCCAACCAAATGTAAAAAAGCAACTGCAATTGCGATTGCATCTTGCAGCAAGTGTCATTGCTAAAAAATTTTAAAGCACTGCCTCAGATTCAATCTCATACAGAATAGCCCGGAGGAAATGCAGAAAACGGTGCAGAATACACATTTTCACAGTATGCGTGTATGTTCATTTGGAGGAAGTGAAATGGCTTGTATCAAGAAAGCAGCTCAGCTTAAATGTCACCAATTTTTTTTTAACATACAAAACACACGCACACACAATGAGTCCATGTTAAAATGTATGCACATGCAGAGAGACATTCACTCATACGGTTCCCTATCCCCTGGATAATGGTGAATGAGGGGCAGAACTTCACTCCCACTGTACGTAGTAAACATTCATCGAAGCAGGTGGCCTTAGAGATAGAGAGAACCTGAGAGAAAGAGTGAAGGATAGTAATTTGTCGCTGTCTATCACAAATCTCGCCGTCTGTCACAATCTCTCCATTTAGTGTCCTCTGCCATTCAAAGACAAGGCTAATTAGCCAGCTAATTGCACAACAACCTCCATCTGTAATGCCCCACGACATTAACGGCTCATTTACCTGGCTTTCTCCCACTGCACTGTTCTGGAGCAATTAAAAGGTTCACAGTTACATGAATGACACTCCCAAGCAAAACAGTTGGTTGTGTGTGCCTGTGTGGGCATATAAACTGTACACGCGTAAGAGATGTTTACAAACTCCTGCTGGATTTGTGACCCAATGGCTTGTCAAGAGCATTTCAGGGGTGGCAGAGGGAAAAGAGTAGGAGGCAGGCAATAGGGAACGCTGAGGAGGATACAAAGTAGCAGACAGACTGGAATAGAGAGACAGAGTAGAATAGAGGGACAGAGTGGAATAGAGGGACAGAGTGGAACACAGAGACAGAGTGGAACACAGAGACAGAGTGGAATAGAGAGACAGAGTGGAATAGAGAGACAGAGTGGAATAGAGAGACAGAGTGGAACACAGAGACAGAGTGGAACACAGAGACAGAGTGGAACACAGAGACAGAGTGGAATACAGAGACAGAGTGGAATACAGTGACGGAGTGGAATACAGAGAGAGTGGAATACAGGGACAGAGTGGAATACAGTGACGGAGTGGAATACAGAGAGAGTGGAATACAGGGACAGAGTGGAATACAGAAACAAAAAAAGAAAATAATTGACTTAATCGACCAAAACGTTATACGTTTTTAACCCTTTTACTATGACACACAAAAATAAGCTGTGGTCAGGGTTAAAAATTATCACTCACCAAATGCCGGTAAATGTAGTCTTTGTTGAGTAAATTATGGAGACTACATGCCACACTGGCGGGTAGAAAAAAAGAATGTCAAACAAACGCTAGAAAGAGCATCTGGCTTGCTGTCACTTCAATCAGTTGGATCTGCCGAGCTGCATGTGTTGTGCTCGTGAGTAGTATGTAACATTAATTGAGTCTGTCATCGAACAGCAACTCCCTAGTTGGCCACTGTATTATTGGTAATACTTTTTAGTTAATTGATAATCCATTTTTTATGTGGTTTGGTTGAGAAGAAAGTTGTGGATGTGGGGAACACCTACAGAAACAACATGAAATGTAACTTGTTTATCTCGACATCATGGCACCTGTCAGTGGGTGGTATATATTAGGTAACAAGTGAATATTTTGTCCGCAAAGTTGATGTGTGAGAAGCAGGAAAATGGCAAATGTAAGGATCTGAGCGACTGACAAGGGACAGATTGTGATGGTCTAGTGGATGGTCTAGTGGTGATGGTCTAGCGGTGATGGTCTAGCGGTGATGGTCTAGCGGTGATGGTCTAGCGGTGATGGTCTAGCGGTGATGGTCTAGCGGTGATGGTCTAGCGGTGATGGTCTAGCGGTGATGGTCTAGCGGTGATGGTCTAGTGGTGATGGTCTAGTGGTGATGGTCTAGTGGTGATGATCTAGTGGATGGTCTAGTTGTGATGGTCTAGTGGATGGTCTAGTGGATGGTCTAGTGGTGATGGTCTAGTGGTGATGGTCTAGTGGTGATGGTCTAGTGGTGATGGTCTAGTGGTGATGGTCTAGTGGTGATGGTCTAGTGGTGATGGTCTAGTGGTGATGGTCTAGTGGTGATGGTCTAGTGGTGATGGTCTAGTGGTGATGGTCTAGTGGTGATGGTCTAGTGGATGGTCTAGTTGTGATGGTCTAGCGGAGTCCATGCTTCGAAGTGGTCAGGGTGGTGTGGGTGGCAAACAGGGACCTACACAACAGCAGGCAGGTGGTTATGGCTGAACAGCCACCTTGGCTGGAAAGCCAAAAAGTTAATTTTGGACCTAGGTGCACGCATTATTTTCTAAAAGTCACGTGTGCAATCAATGTGTTTTCTGGTTATAAACATGATTTCTGGTTAGTACAAATCATAACAAAAACAACATTACAATAATGATGGAACATTAAAGCCAATCCAGAATAAGTTTCTTCAAAGGCACTGATCAGCAGTAGGATATAAGAAAATTCTTAAGGCACTGAACATCCCCTCAAGCAAATAAAAGTCCATTATTAAGAAATGGAGGGAATGTGACAACTGTGAATTTGTCTAAAAGATGCCGTCCTCATAAAACGAGCATCCAGGCGATAAAGGCACTAGTTAGGGAGGCCATCAGAAGACCTATGGCAACTCTAAAGGAGTTTCTTTCTTCCATGGCTGAGCTGGGAGACACTGTTCATACTGCAACAATGCAACGGGTGCTTCACAAAAGTTGCCTTTATGGGAGATCAGCAAATGCTTGCCAGAAGGCATGTGGGACACATTGAGACTGTGAAAGAATAAATACAGCCAAAGCCACTGGAGTAGCTTAAAAAAAGGTCAATGTACTGGAGTGGCCCAGTCATAGCTTGGATCTCAATGCAGCAATTCCAAATTGCTGTTCACCAAAGGTTGAGCATTTCATATGTATATACAGTGGGGAAAACAAGTATTTGATACATTGCCGATTTTGCAGGTTTTCCTACTTACAAAGCATGTAGGTCTGTAATGTTTATCATAGGTACACTTCAACTGTGAGAGACGGAATCTAAAACAAAAATCCAGAAAATCACATTGTATGATTTTTAAGTAATTAATTTGCATTGTATTGCATGACATAAGTATTCGATACATCAGAAAAGCAGAACTTAATATTTGGTACAGAAACCTTTGTTTGCAATTACAGAGATCATACGTTTCCTGTAGTTCTTGACCAGGTTTGCACACACTGTAGCAGGGATTTTGGCCCACTCCTCCATACAGACCAGGTTTCAGGGCTGTCGTTGGGCAATACGGACTTTCAGCTTCCTCCAAAGATTTTCTATTGGGTTCAGGCTCTGAAGACTGGCTAGGCCACTCCAGGACCTTGAGATGCTTCTTACGGAGCCACTCCTTAGTTGCCCTGGCTGTGTGTTTCGGAAGACCCAGCCACGACCCATCTGGAATGCTCTTACTGAGGGAAGGAGGTTGTTGTCCAAGATCTCGCGATACATGGCCCCATCCATCCTCCCCTCAATGCGGTGCAGTCGTCCTATATCCCCAAAGAATGATGCATCCCCAAAGAATTATGTTTACACCTCCATGCTTCACGGTTGGGATGGTGTTCTTGGGGTTGTACTCATCCTTCTTCTTCCTCCAAACACGGCGAGTGGAGTTTACACAAACAGCTCTATTTTTGTCACATCAGACCACATGACCATCTCCAATTCCTCAAACTTCAGATGGGCCTGGACATGTGCTGGCTTAAGCAGGGGGACCTTGCGTGCGCTGCAGGATTGTAATCCATGATGGCGTAGTGTGTTACTAATGGTTTTCTTTGAGACTGTGGTCCTAGCACTCTTCAGGTCATTGACCAGGTCCTGCTGTGTAGTTCTGGGCTGATCCCTCACTTTCCTCATGATCATTGATGCCCCACGAGGTGAGATCTTGCACGGAGCCCCAGACCGAGGGTGATTGACCATCATCTTGAACTTCTTCCATTTTCTAATAATTGCGCCAACAGTTGTTGCCTTCTCACCAAGCTGCTTGCCTATTATCCTGTAGCCCATCCCAGCCTTGTGCAGGTCTACAATTGTATCCCTGATGTCCTTACACAGCTCTCTGGTCTTGGCCATTGTGGAGAGGTTGGAGTCTGTTTGATTGAGTGTGTGGGCAGGTGTCTTTTCTACAGGTAACAAGTTCAAGCAGGTGCAGTTAATACAGGTAATGAGTGGAGAACCGGAGGGCTTCTAAAAGAAAACCTAACAGCTCTGTGAGAGACAGAATTCTTATTGGTTGGTAGGTGATCAAATACTTATGTCATGCAATAAAATCCAAATTAATTACTCAAAAATCATACAATGTGATTTTCTGGATTTTTGTTTTAGATACCGTCTCTCACAGTTGAAGTGCACATATAATACTAATTACAGACCTCTACATGCTTTGTAAGTAAGAAAACCTGCAAATTCGGCAGTGTATCAAATACTTGTTTTCCCCACTGTATATATCCGTGTTCAGATGTGAAAAGCTTTTAGAGAGTCAAGGCCCCAATAGCTGCCAATGGTGCCTCCACCAAAATAGACTAAAAGGGGTGAATAATGTTTGTTTTATATTTGTATTTCATTTAGAAGTTTGTCATTTATTTTCACATTGACATCTGACAGTTTTGTGGCCTAATCTCCTAATAAAGTTAATCTACATTTCATGTTGTAACACAATAAAAAATCCTAATGTGAAAACCTTTGAGAGCCACTGTAGCAAAATGCATGTCACTGTTTAGTCCTTTCAATCTACCACTCATACCATCAATGCTATCAAATTATCTCTAACTTGTCTCATTCACCTCCACTCCTTCCTGCAGTGTTTGAAATCAATAATGTATAAGAGCATCAGTGAAAGAACTCTAATGTAAAATGTAGATCTGACCTTCCCCATTAAAGTAAATAAATCAAAACATGTTGCTAGAAGTAAATGTTAAAATGAATTAATAACCGAGAAAAACATGTCCTCCTGTGTGATGCTCATCTTTCCCCACAGATATCTCATACATTTACGATGGCAGCTTCCAGACCCAAGAGGGGCATATAAACCGTTTCAAAGCCTGGGGACATATACTAATCTGTGGTGACCTAAAATAACCTGACTCAACACACAGGAGGACAAACACCTACCAGGAAGTGAGAACGTTCCCTCTCCAACATGCCTGCAGAGACAGAACTATGATAAGACTACCAAACAAAAGTAGGTCACAAATCCTGCAGCTGTCTCAGTCTTGGTCTGTACATGGTTAGTATACGGTAGATACACCTAGCTCATACTTTGGCAGCAGTACTGTAGACTATTTTTAGCATCAACATCAACCCAGAGTTTCTCAGAGAACACTGACACCCATATCAGATCTCAGCACAAAAGCCTAGCCTCGTTGAACAGGGTGATATTCAATCGAGGCGTGCGTGAGAAAGCACAAATATCCAGGCCCTCGGTATGCCTATCAAAACTAAAAATATCAACCAGAAAACGTGAGAAAATGTACAACGTTGGGTTTTGATGACGAATGCAAACACCTAAGAGGAGCAAATGAACTAATCCAACCAGAACCACTGTGACCCAGAAAAACAGGGTCTGTTCTTTCTCCTTAGCAAAAGGCAAAAATAGTATAAGACATAGACAAAAAAAAATGCATGTCAGAAGAAACAGTCCTATAAAACAGGCTAAAGCTAAACAAAAAAACATAGCTGCCAATAAAAAAATAGAGATACAGTGGAGGAAAAAAATATTTGATCCACTGCTGATATTGTACGTTTGCCCATTGACAAAGAAATAATCAGTCTATAATCGTAATGGTAGGTTTATAACGTTAATTACCACTCATTCTCTTATGCAAACCGAAGTGAATGATAGAAAACAGACTGGGTTACGATGTTAGCAACATAATAGTGAACTTAAAAACTATTTGTCACGTCTCCCTCTGGGGACGTGCCCCCTCCTTGCTTGGGCAGGGTCCGGCTTTCGGCGGCATCGGCTCCCTAGCTGCCACCGTTCCCCTGCCCCCACCTTTTGTGTTGATTGTTTGTGATGTCCCTTGTCTTCACAAACGCTCCCCCTCATTGCGCACACCTGATGCTTGTTGTCTCTGTATAACTTTGCCAGTGTGTGTCCTGTGTCCATGTGTGATTTGGAAACTGAATAGACTCCTGCTGAGTTTGATCGTTCTGTATTACGCACACAACGTTTTTTGTGCCTTTTGTTTATTTCTGGACTCTTGGTAATAAATACCTATACACCAACTCCTGCGCTTGAATTTACCATCACACTATTTATAATGTCTCATGTTTTCTCCCCGCCTACAACTTTGGTCTGACGACATTTAAACTGACAGAAAATAGTTGGCTTGTGCGCTCTTATTACACATGAATTAGCTAAAAAGAAAATATATACACACACACATACATATATATACATATATATATATATATATATATATATATGTGTAAGACAATACTCATACAAAAAAGGTTTGAAGGAAAAAGAAAAACAATGTATCATGGAAAAACAAACACCTTACCAAAAACAATGAATTAAGTTAATTATTGTTTTGACTCTTTCAGCACAACTATGACCTGAAGCACAAGGCAAGACAATGATGGAGTGGCTTCAGGTCTAGTCTGTGAGTGTCCTTGAACCCCATTGACTATCATCCAATCAGACAGAGGTTGAGAAGATCTGCCAGGAAGAATGGGAGAAACTTCTCAAATCCAGGTGTGCAAAGCTGGCAGTGGCAAACCCAAGAAGACTCAAAGCTGGCACTTGTACAAAGTACCGATTTTTTTTTTGCACACCTGGCACTTAACACAAACAAACAAACAACCACACCTAGTGTGGCTGTAGCCTAGCCTGAGTAGGCTCCCCAATCAGAGTCAACTGGACACAGCTGCTCTGACTGGGGAGCCCACAGCGGCATATAGAGGGCTAGAGGCCTCTCTAAGCGGCATGCCCTGAAACGGCCAGGGGCCCGCAGCCAGGGCATGACATTATCATTTAAATTGGACATTGACCATTGTGTATACTAGAATTGACACAGATGATCACTATGCCAACAGGCCGAAGTTAAGGACACAACAAAAATACGTTCCTGGATATTATTTATAATCGTCATGTTGTATTCATTAGGGATGTGGGAATACCAAGACCTAAACATGTTTTATCTTCATTATTGACAGGTATTGTTTCATCAAAAGGCATTTCTACACAATCTTCATTTTAGTAACATTGTCTGCATTCCTTCTGAAACAGATCCTGAACTAGCAGTAAGCTACTTGTCGTAAATGTTTTTGAGGGTATAATAGATAAACACGCTTCGGTAAAACGACTCAAAATTTGCGGAAAATATTGAGATACATCCAAGATTTTTTAATTTTACATAATTTATTTATATAAAACATAATTACACAATAAACTGATTTAGCTTTTGTAATAGATTGAAGTATTACTCTTTTTTTGTTTCCTAAAAGAATATCAGTCAGAGTATAAACCAGTATGTGTAATACCGACACATCCAGCAGATTTGAAATCACTCATCAAGGTTTATACTATAAATTACAAGAATAAGTAACCATGACATGATATACCAAGGGTAGACACTGAGATAGATGTAACTTCTTTCAGTTTTTACAACCCACTACTCTGGATTCAACTAAAGATTAAACTCAAGAACCTGATGTCATTAACAAAGTTTAGAAAATTGCTGCTAGTTCTGATGTTGACGTCTGTACTGGATTTTGATCTGTTGCACTCATGCTACCGTATTAAATATCTGAATAGGTTAAATATATTTTATGTCTTAAATATTTAATAGGTTAGATACAGTGGGGAAAACAAATATTTGATACACTGCCGATTTTGCAGGTTTTCCTACTTACAAAGCATGTAGAGGTCTGTAATTTTTATCATAGGTACACTTCAACTGTAAAAAAAAAATCCAGAAAATCACATTGTATGATTTTTGAGCAATTAATTAGCATTTTATTGCATGACATATTTGATCACCTACCAACCAGTAAGAATTCTGTCTCTCAAAGACCTGTTAGGTTTTCTTTAAGAAGCCCTCCTGTTCTCCACTCATTACCTGTATTAACTACACCTGTTTGAACTCGTTACCTGTAGAAAAGACACCTGTCCACACACTCAATCAAGCAGACTCCAACCTCTCCACAATGGCCAAGACCAGAGAGCTGTGTAAGGACATCAGGGACAAAATTGTAGACCTGCACAAGGCTGGGATGGGCTACAGGACAAAAGGCAAGCAGCTTGGTGAGAAGGCAACAACTGTTGGCGCAATTAGTAGAAAATGGAAGAAGTTCAAGATGACGGTCAATCACCCTCGGTCTGGGGCTCCATGCAAGATCTCACCTCGTGGGGCATCAATGATCATGAGGAAAGTGAGGGATAAGCCCAGAACTACATGGCAGGACCTGGTCAATGACCTGAAGAGAGCTGGGCCACACTCTCAAAGAAAACCATTAGTACCACACTACGCTGTCATGGATTAAAATCCTGCAGCGCACGCAAGGTCCCCCTGCTTAAGCCAGCGCATGTCCAGGCCCACCTGAAGTTTGCGAATGACTATCTGGATGATCCAGAGGATGAATGGGAGAAGGTCATGTGGTCTAATGAGACAAAAATAGAGCTGTTTGTGTAAACTCCACTCGCCGTGTTTGGAGGAAGAAGAAGCATGAGTACAACCCCAAGAACACCATCCCAACCGTGAAGCATGGAGGTGGAAACATAATTCTTTGGGGATGCATCATTCTTTGGGGATACAGGATGACTGCACCCCATTGAGGGGAGGATGGATGGGGCCATGTATCGCGAGATCTTGGACAACAACCTCCTTCCCTCAGTAAGAGCATTGCAGATGGGTCATGGCTGGGTCTTCCAGCATGACAACGACCCAAATCACACAGCCAGGGCAACCAAGGAGTGGCTCCGTAAGAAGCATCTCAAGGTCCTGGGAGTGGCCTAGCCAGTCTTCAGGCCTGAACCCAATAGAAAATCTTTGGAGGAAGCTGAAAGTCCGTATTGCCCAGTGACAGCCCCGAAACCTGAAGGATCTGGAAAATGTCTGTATGGAGGAGTGGGAGTAGGAAACGTATGATCTCTGTAATTGCAAACAAAGGTTTCAGTACCAAATATTAAGTTCTGCTTTTCTGATGTATCAAATACTTATGTCATGCAATAAAATGCAAATTAATTACTTAAAAATCATACAATGTGATTTTCTGGATTGTTGTTTTAGATTCTGTCTCTCACAGTTGAAGTGTACATATGATAAAAATTAGACCTCTACATGCTTTGTAAGTAGGAAACACTGCCGATTTTGCAGGTTATCAAATACTTGTTCTCCCCACTGTATGTTAGTAGTACAATTTTTGTTTCTCCTTTTATTTGTTTTTCTTCATTTTAAATTGTATCTCAGGGCAAACTTATAAATGAGAACCTGTTATCAGTGTGTTTTTCCATAATAAATACACAAAAACCGCTTTAAAGCGGGAATGCATGGGAAACTGTCAATAAACACACACATTTCATCCCTCTGGGCCGATTTGTAAGACAGGGATGCAACTTGAGCCCCACTTTTAACATTCAAGTCAATGAACTATTCTGCCGCACCTTGACTAGAATATAGCTGGTAAATTCCAGAAACAAACAAGGAAATGGAAAAAGAACTCTTCACACACATTTCAATTATAAAGTACTCAAAAGAGATAGAAGATAAAAAGGGCCTCCTCAGCCAGCTGGTCTTGGGGCTCTGTTCGCCAACTCAAACAGACCACGCAGAGCCCGGGGGAGGAACACAATTAGACCTAATAGAATCATTAGAAAACAAAAAGAGGACTTCATATTGGAAAATATCAACCAAAACTAAATACCTCAAAACAGCCCTAAATATAATACCCAGTGGAAGACCACTGTTATCAAGGCAAAATTAAGCTTTGACTGAGTGACCATAGCTTTGCTGACAAACAAGGACGCCCCAGATAAGAAGACCAGCCTTACAGTCCTGCTCAGAAACAGAGCTGCACCTCCTGCCAAATATACACCCACATTAGAGATATATTTTTCCCTTTGATCATACAGATCTGCAAATAATGTGAAAATAAAGCAAATGAAACATTTGTATCTGCTACCACGATCACAGCAGGAAACATTTTTTCAAAAGAGCAACCAGCAAAGCAAAATATGTAAATTGCCATTTGTACTTAGACAATTCTTTTGAGTGTTTAATGTTTACGTTTTACTTCATTTGAAAGTTAATTTCCCTTAAAAATATATCTTTTTAACAATCCCCAAGCAAATAAAGCCTCTTTGAACTGAATTGGGAGAATGTTTCAAGCCAGATAAGTCAGGTATCCCTCTGCCTTTAATGACTCCAAATCCCAATGCCTTATTTTATCTCAATAAATATCTGCAATCTTTTTTGTTGAGTAAATCTAGTTGAAAAAGACGTTGCATAATATTGAAATAAGGGGTTCTCAAAATAAACCATTCGAGAAGAGCTACTTCTGCTCTAAATGTTTCTTTACCAGAGAGATGGAGACATAACAGACCTGCGAGTCTGGGGATCACCATCCCAGCACAGTATGGAATCTCTCCGTTTGAACACACCCTCTAATGAGCCTGCAGGACGGTTGGAAAATTACCAGAAAGAAACACGCAAACAACAGACGGATGATTCTCAGATCAACACTGCGTTGTTCAAATGGAGTATCTATGCGGAGTGCGTGAATATACACACACACAAACACAAACAGTGAGTTGAGGGAAATGGGGTACTTACGGGTTGTTGATGAAGGCATATTTGTCGATGGTCTCTATGACAGACTTGAACGTGATCTTGGAGGTGAGAGTGTAGCCGTGCTGGACCATAGGTTCCCCATCGGGACCATCCCAGCAGTCCACTACACACAAACAGAGAGGAAGAGAGACACCCACAGAGAGGGGAAAAGACGGAGGGGGAGACGGAGGGGAGATAGAGGGGAGAGAGACGGATGAGAGGCGTCATGGGTAAGGTTTGTCGTGGGGTATTTGCCCACATGACGATGAGGGTTTGAGTCTCACCCTCCACACAGCGGCAGCCGGCCTGTAGTACCCAGGCGTACATGTCGGTCTTCGAGTGGGACAGCAGCTGGTCTCCGGTCAGGTACGTGTTGTGTGACGACGCAATGTAGTAGTTACACAGAGGCTGCTCCATGTCCTGGTTCACGTCGTGGTGTTCAGGGTTGAACACATCACACATGGGGCTGCGCATGAAGCTGGTGAAACCTAGACACACACACACAAAAACAATTCAAAAAACCCACTGATAACTGGTAGAATAAACTGTATCCAGGTATAGCTTGCTAATCTGTCCATCTGAACAAGATGGACAGATTGGCGTTGGAGATAAAACATTTTAGTGTGTAAGGAAATTATAGTCACCTTCCAAGGTAACTTGGGGCACTTTCATACCTATACTTTGCGTGTCTATAAAGGTCATAAGACGACGTCACGTTCAATGTTTACTGGAGTGGAATGAGTGGTGCTGTCCGGTTATTTAGGTCCTTCCAGCTCCATGAACAGAATCAGAAAAATAAAATTGTCTTTGGGCAGCCACAACACTTGTTCAATGTGAAGAGTGCCGGCTGAAGAAGTCAGTGTCCGAGTGAAGAACATTTTCAGTGAGTTTATGCACTTTCCAGGTCAGTGGTCTGGAGAAAATGCATGTGTTGTGCTTCATGGGGCAGCGAGAGTAACTCGTTGTTAGTGTGAATGTAAAATATAATTTACATGTAATGTCCATGTTGTTTAAATTACATTGTGTTCAGAACGATTGATAGTCAAAACAGACTCAAATGCTCTCCTATTTCGGGACAGGCTTTTCTGCAAACTTAAATCCATGTAAGACATCCACATTTCAGAGGGACAAGATATTCAATCGAACCTGCGATCTGGCGACCAGTGGGGTAAAACACAAGGCCACACATTAAAAGACGTGGACCCATTACAGAAACATCAGTGGAGAAAACACTGACAGGCACACGTCACTAATGAGCCTTAACAAGCCTGAGTTTTACTGGCAGAATGGAGCTTTAATGAAAATAAAAACTGCTGACTGCACTTCGCCACAAACTAGGGCTATTTCAAAGCTCAGGGGATGGTGAGGAAAGCGTTAATCGGGAGACGCATGCCTTTGATCATGGGAGGTTGGAGGTGGAGGAGGTGGAGAGGGAGGCAAAGCAGGAGGAGAAAGGTTTGAGAAGAGAGCAAGAAGGACGCAGGGGCAAATGATGGTTGGGAGGAGCGGGACACGACAAAGGAGAAAGAGGAAGGAGCCTGCAGCGAGGAGAAATGAAGGCTGGTCGAAGCGACGGGCGTTGACTAATGTAGTGTTTTCCATTGGTGTCAGACGGAAGGCCTTGAGGCCGCCACAGGAGATCAGGGCCGGCCATCACAGCGGTCAGGAGTAGTCTGGAATTTCTCATTCTCTCTCTTCCACACAAACACGCGCACGCGCCTGAACACACAGAGACAGTACAAGACACTAACATACAGCTGACATCGGTCAGAGGCAGCCTGTCATTCCAACCAATCTTGCACAGAGATTTATCTTTAGTGGGCCGTGAAAGCAGCCAACACATTTGTTGCATCCGTCAGACACTGTGGCATTCAATATTTCTCTCTCTCCCTGTCTCTCTTACCATCTCTATTTATCTACCAGTGTTTTATGCCCATCTCTCTTTGCTTGTCTTTCTTTTTCTCTGTCTGTCTTTCTAATTATTCACTGCAACTTTATAGTCTCTGTTAATGGCAAGATAGCGTTGAAATATCTCTGTTTTTGGTTAATTCTTTCCAAGAGTTCTCCTTTACATTTTTCTCGTAATGTGATTGAAATCTACTTGTGTTGCTCTCCTGGTGCTGTGATGGGTGTTTGGATAAGTAAACAGAACCCCAAAACTATCGATCTTGGAAGGAACTTCTCTGGGTTTATCTCTCCATAGATGATGGCTTTGTAATGGAAGGTTTAATAATCGCGTCCCTTTAGGTAAGTGAGATATTTAATAGCTCCGTTGTGGACATTAAGTGGTAATAGTCCAAAATAATCTCTACATGCATAGTTTGGGGTTTTACTTTGTAATTGGAAAATACCAAAGAAAATCTAGTGCAGCATTGCTCTACCGATATCAGGGAGATCTTCTCATTCCAACTCTATATCCAACATATATACATATATTTAAAGTAGGATCTTCCTGTATTTTTAGACACAGGAATCAGTTGTTTAAAAGAGTTTGGTTAAAGCTGTGTCCCTGTCTCATCCCAATCTCTAAGGGTTTCTTGCCAAATTCAACTGCAAACGTTTTGTTTGTTTACATAGACTTTCCCCCGATGCCATTTTCCATTAATTTGTACAGCAGCACCACTGCCAAACTGAGTCAAACGCTGATTATTTTTAAATACACAAATGTTAAGAAGACCTTGCTTTTGTTTGGTTTGTTCATTAATTAGGGTGTGTGAGGTGTTCATACAGTCTGATGTGTGAATTTTCAGTTAGAAGCCATGCTGAAATTTTTCAGGGAATTGATTTCACTGTGAAAATGTTGGAGTCTGTCCATGATAATAACGCAAAGGCCTTTCCCAAGGTTGATATTAATCCATATTCTCCAGTGGTTAATGGGGTATTTTGTGTATTCAAGTGATTTAGACCTTGGTTACAAATACAGTGGAAGATGCCAGAGGGAAATGTTGAATGTTGTTGCTGTGATGTTTATTGTTTTGTGTAGCATCAATACCACAGGCATTTTAATGAGTTTTATTTTGTCTAGAGGTCCTACCAATTGAAAATACATCAAAGCGTAATTACAAATTGTTTTACATGTACATTTTATGTATTTTAAATTCTTAGGACTAACCGGACAGCAACAATGAATTAGAAAGATTAGGGTATGGATTAAAGAATATGATTTGCATGGCTTTTACATTTTACAAGACCCTCAACAGGAGTCATAATATGCAACCAAAGTGCCATTGTTCCAAAACTCCTGTCCACCCACACTAGGTCAGTGAAAATTAAGATTTACAAATCAAATAAAGTGGACACCGCTCCAATGGGGACATCACAGTAGTGGGAATAAAAACTCCAGGAAATCAATCGGAAACAGTTAGGAAACAAGCAATTGTGAATCAAGGTCACCTGTTTTGATGCGAATGAAAAAGACAACAGATGCGCTGCAGAGGCAACAGAAGGCAACCCCAAAAAAGGAAATGGTTTTGCAGGTGGTGGCAACAGACAATTGCTCTCTTCGTATCCTTCCTGACTGATTCTTCTCAGTCCATTCAGGTTGCACAGGCAGTGCGGCTCCTCCAGGATGGCATCCATTCTGTCCTCCAGTACATGGAGATCATGGAGGAGATAGCAGAAGATCTGCCGTTACACGTGGAGAGCTGGAGACTGCTTATACATTTTGTGATAAATGTTGTGGTTTTTAAACTATTATTCTCAACAATCTCCATAGTCGGCATGTGGGCTTACTACATATTAACCTATTCTGTTTAAAGCCTGTTCTTTAATAAATATAATAGAATTTGGCTTTGCTTTTCCAACTGTTGTTTGGTGAGCCAAACCCGAGGGACTACAATGCTTCTATAATGCTTCTACTAAAGTATAGTGTTGGCCATGCTTTTAAGTGAAGGATTTACATTTGTTATCTAGGGCAGGTTTGGATCATCTCATTAATTAGCCCTGCACAGCCAAGTGAACCAGCAAGTTTACATTTAAACGTTAAACGGATATTAGTCTGGTTGTGATGAGTAGGCTTAAGTCTGGAGCTGGCTACCGTTTAATCTGGCCAATCACAGCATTTTCATGAAATATGGGTGTAATCTAGGTGATAACTACAAAGCGTCTGCCCAGTGCTTCCAGAGTGCAGAAATGGATTCTTCTGAGGAGCTTAGCCTTAATGCTGCTATAACATTACCTATATCTTAACGGATCAAGTTACTGAATTATGGCGCTTTGGTACTGCTCCATGACCACAGTTTGACTAACCACATTGATATCTGTAAAGCATTTAAATGTAAGCTTACGGGATCAAGTGGCTAAGAAAGGCTAGTATTTATAGGATAAACAACGAAAATCCAATATATCTTGTTTTTTCCAGAAAATGTGGCAATATGCTTTTCCATTGTTAGTCCCATCGTAAATTCACTAAACTGTGAAATAAAAATGTTCCATGGTAGAGCTTCACAAATGAGCGGGGAAAGTGGTAAAGTGTTTTCTGTGATGCTCAAAGACCTTTAG
>JACXGK010002961.1:0-49157 GCA_016801125.1 Novumbra hubbsi | reverse complement strand
GGGGGAGGGAGGGAGGGAGGGAGGGAGGGAGGAGCATCCTTATCTCCGGTTTGGGGCAGCGGGGTGTTCAAGGCGGCGTGTCGAATACTGTGTCAGTCGGAAAAGGCACCTGGCCAATGGGAAACGGACCTGTTCCCGCCCAGGGAGTCCTGTAGAAGCCGGGTGAGTTTGGAGTCTCTGTACGGCACGTGTGTGGATCGCCTGCTCCGGTCCCCCAAAGCACTGATCACGTTCCCCAGAGCCAGCTGCAGTTCGGAGGAGATCACAGAGAAACCACAACCAATGCTTACTTTCAGAAATGTGACCTTTCTTTAAAGGAGAACACTTGTCCTGCCCTGGATTGCTGTGACATCACGCATTACTTGCAACCAGCCACTAGATGGCACTTTAAGGTTAAGAAAGACTGGAGTAGCCAGAAAATCAGGGGCGTCACCAGTACTGTCCTGCTGTAGGGAAAGAGCCCATTCCAGACACGGCTAAAGTCTCACCAATCCACAGTTGATGGAGATTCCTTCCTTGGCCCGGTCACCGGTGGCGCCGGTCCGCTTCAGCCTCTCGGACCCGGCCAGGTCCACAAAGTGAAACTTGGCGGTCAGCGTCTCGTACTCCTGCATCTCAGCGGTGCCATTAGCGATCCGGTTGTCCGTCTCGTTACCGTTCTGCTGTGAGGTGAAGAACACAGAAGATGGATGTCATTTTGTCAGTACCAAGTAAAGTGACCTGTGTCAGGCAATGTGACATGACGTGCTAGTATCATAACCACAGCATGCGCGCTAATAATAGAACATCTGTCATTCCGTCATGTTACAACTCCTTCCACATGTCTGTATCACTTCTGTGACATGTGAGGATTAGGTGTGACTCCAGTCGCTGTTATAACAGGTCTTATCATGTCATAAGATGTCATAAAGCAACAGCGCCACAGAGCACATTCAAATATCAAAGGGAAGAAGCTTGACAACAGAGTAATAAAGGGAATAAACTTGACAACAAAGTAACAATGGGAAGAAACTTGGCAACAGGTGGTAAGAGGTCAGGCGGAGGTACCTACATTGTCTGGCGCACAGACCCTGACTTGGCACAGGTGGATGGTGAAAATGGCGTGCGACCGTGAGCTCTGGACGTTCATCTGGGTGCTGGCGGTGGTACGACACAGGGCGCCCAGCTTCAGACACTGCATCATCTGACGCGGGACCGATGGCTCATTACAGCGGATCTCCAGCTCATACAACACAACCGTTTATTCTTCCCGTAGACCCCATGGGTCAAGCATCCCATCACATTCAGTTTATACCACGCGCACTAACAAGCACACGTGTACTTCCTGTACTTGGTCGTAACGACACAAATACAGTATGCACACACACAAAATACGGACACACACACACACCTCTGCCTCTGAGGAGACTGTCCGGGTGGTAACCCCCACGGTGTAGATTCCTCCATTGGCGTCCTCGTGGATCTTTATGTGGGACTTCTGCTTCCGAGCCTCCAGGTCTCGCGAAGAGTCAAACAGATCCAGAATGTCCTCATTATAGAGCTGTACCAGGACAATGTGTTACTCATTCACTGAACACACATATATATATATCACAGGTTCTTCTGAAACATTGGAACAGTTTGTCTGCCATGATCACAAGCAACACACTCCAACTGATAATGTCAGAGTGAGAGAAGTTGAGAGAGGACCACAAAAGAAGGACCATCTGAAACATCAAGGCAACATGAGCACTTGGAGATGGCCGCTATATCAACACACATCTCCTAACACCTAAAGCAGAGATGTTTTATAGAATGGAGAATGGGTTTTGGATCCAGAATGTTCTCTATGGTGTGTGGTGGCAGACAGCCTCGTATAACTGGAGCACCCAAGTGAGGTCGCCTGATTTGAAAATAGGTTTGAGAGAGCAACTGGAAATAAATTACCTTTCAAATCATCAATGATACGCGGTCTTGAACAGCATATTTAAAAATATGGTCTAGAACATTATATCTAAATAAAAGGTCTAGAATAGTAAGGTCTAAAATAGTATTGTAAACCCAACAGTTCCCAAGAGGCCACAACTGGGGATTACTGTAGCATATACATTTTAAAGATGCTAATTCCTCAAATATTAACAATGTCTTAATATGTGCATGTAAACAGTGCTGACCACATACTAAAGCCGTACAATTAGTATGAGTAAAATGGACCTTCAAATTCACTGTTCTGAGACAGCAGGACTACGAGGCACAACTGGAGATGTAAAAACACAACACAGCTGAGGATTTTGCCACCATTTCCCTGCTACTAACCCTATGATGGAAACACACGCAGTCGGCCTGACCACACGGGGTCTCCGTCTGTCAGGCTGACGGAGCAGCACAAGTGTGCGGTCATCCGCGTTGACCCCTAGCCGCCCCGACCCCTGACCCCTACGACCCCTGGCTCCGACTGACAGATTCCCACAGTCAACCGTCTGGGTATCCGTGCTTCACGGACGAGGGTCCAGTTCCCGTCCGGGGTCTCTTGGGACGTATTACTGCGGAAGACGTCGCCCGGTAAGAAGGTCACCTATACCCCCCCCCCCCCCCCTGCCTCTGTGAGAGACGGCGGCCGACGCCCACCTCCAGGAACTGCGCGTTGATTTTGAACTCCGGCGCGGGGCGTCCCTGTTCCCTGGCAACCCGCTGGCGGTCCTCGATGCCCCGGAACAGGTGGCTGACGGCCCGCGGGATGATGCCCAGCTCGTCGTCGCTGATGTTCACGTCAAAACCCGTTCCCATCGTGTAGGTCTTGCCCGACCCCGTCTAGACGAGGAGGACAGGGGGAGGAGCGGGAGAGGGGGAGCGAGGACAGGGGGAGGAGCGGGAGAGGGGGAGCGGGAGAGGGGGAGCGAGGACAGGATGGATTTATGTGTGTCACATCATTAATGAATCGACTGAAGGTTCATTTCAACCCGGTGAGACCGTCTCCATGTGAGAGAACCTCTGGGCTTCTCCTAACGGGGTCAGTTTGCAGGGAGGGACGCGATGGAGCTGGATTAGTCCGCCCCCACCCTGACTAGACACCCACAGACCCTCCCCCCCACAATTACTTGGGTAAAAACACTGAGCTGGGCTGAGCCAGGTTAGGTACAGTGAGAAGGAGAAATGGGTCACCAGTCACTGAAGCAGCAGGGTAGACTCAGTGGGAGAGTACTGAAAGAAGAGTGCAAATTAAAATTGTATGGCCTGCTTTCAGCCGCCCCTTAAGAACCCCCCCCCCCCCCCACTCACGTCCCTCACTCCAATTTAACAGACGGGAATTCTAGAAAGCCCCGTCTGTGAGAGAAGCGGGCTCAATCGCTACGGCAACCAAGGGGTAGGGTAGAAAAGGCCAAACGTGCATGTCATTTCCCGACTGACGGGAGAAAAGAAAATCCGCTTAAAGAACGAGGGAGAGCGGAAGGAGGAAAAACTGTTGAATTGGCAGTGAAGAGAGGGTTAAAGGGGGTGGGGTTACTGTGTGGAATGGGAGAACTTGTCCCCGTCTGTCTGTGACAGAAACACTCCCGTACCCCCAGAGGGTGAGAACCACACTTTCAGAAAGAGAGCGGTCATATAACCGCAAAGCATCGGAAGGGGTCAGTTAGTTCATAGGAGCTTTATACATGCAAGATTATCATGCCAGTTTAGCATTTGACTCGTGATCCGACGTAAGCTTAAACAGTACACAAATAACCAGAAAAAAACAGCCTCACAATCTCAGGCCGCAGGAGAATGTGACTGATGCAAAAGCCCAACGCACACATATCCAGGGCCAAATGGGGATGAGGTCAGACCCGCTGAGGTGATGACTGACACAAGGCTGTGTAGGGACTGTGTAGGGACTGTGTAGGGACTGTGTAAGGACTGTGTAGGGACTGTGTAAGGACTGTGTAGGGACTGTGTAAGGACTGCGTAGGGACTGCGTAAGGACTGCGTAGGGACTGCGTAAGGACTGCGTAGGGACTGCGTAGGGACTGTGAAGGGACTGTGAAGGGACTGTGTAAGGACTGTGTAAGGACTGTGTAGGGACTGCGTAAGGACTGCGTAGGGATTGCGTAGGGACTGTGAAGGGACTGTGAAGGGACTGTGTAAGGACTGTGTAAGGACTGTGTAGGGACTGTGTAGGGACTTGCCTGGCCATAAGCAAAGATGGTGGCGTTGTATCCTTCGAAGCAGCCCTCTATCAGCTTCTCAGTGCAGTTAGCATAGATGCTTTCCTGACAGGAGTCCATGTCGAACACGTAGTCGTACGTAAAGGCCTTGTCTTTACCCAGCATCACCTGCGGCTCGCCTGGCATCACAAACGTACAGATGTGGCACCCTTCGATTTTCTCCCGGGCCAGCTGAGGACGAATCCTGGCAGAGATAGCGAGAGGTAGAAAGGTGTTAGGCAGGAGGTACAGAGTGAGGTAGAGAGGGAAAGGTGTTAGGGAGGAGGTACAGAGTGAGGTGGAGAGGGAAAGGTGTTAGGGAGGAGGTACAGAGTGAGGTAGAGAGGGAGAGGTGTTAGAGAGGAGGTACAGAGTGAGGTAGAGAGGGAGGGAGAGGGAATGTCACCCAGTCAACAGTCTGAAATAAGACATTCTACACACATATAAGTTACAATAACCATCATGGGTGAGGTGTTGCCCTATTGACCGTCCACGTGCATGTGTGGATATGAGGTAGAAACTGTGCACTGCCGTAGGGTGCCTCTACTGTAGGGTGCCTCTACCATAGGGAGCCTCTACCGTAGTGAGCCTCTACCGTAGGGAGCCTCTACCGTAGGGTGCCTCTACCTTAGGGTGCCTCTACCTTAGGGTGCCTCTACCTTAGGGTGCCTCTACCTTAGGGAGCCTCTATCTTAGGGTGCCTCTTCCGTAGGGAGCCTCTACCGTAGGGAGCCAGGCTGACAGGGCAACAGGGGGAGCACACAACGTTTGGCAAACACAAAACCCCTACAGAAAAAATGCATCCTGTTGCAGGGTTACAAGCAATGCCTGCGTGACTCCGCCCCCACAGCCTGTCCAACCAGGCCTGACACGGTGTTTAGAAGACATACCGAAACAGATCTGAATGTACCGCATCTTCGCGCCATTGCTCTCAGTCCAGTGATGGGAGGACAGCCCACAGGGGAAAGCGTCCGCTAACGGTTGACCACAATGCACCTGTGTACATAAGGCCGGCATTGTCCCCCGCCAGACAGGGAACAAAGCGGGGGTCGGAGCACAGTGCTCTCATTGTGTCTGTGTGACACCAGATCCCACCGCTGCCACCAACGAACCAACCCGAAGCGACGGGATTACACAGCCTGCCGGACGAAGGGAGAGAGGGCGGTGAAGGGATGAGGAGAGGGAGGGAGGAATGAAGGGATGAGGAGAGGGAGGGATGAAGGGATGAGGAAAGGGAGGGATGAAGAGAGGGAGGGATGAAGGGATGAGGAGAGGGAGGGAGGGATGAAGGGATGAGGAGAGGGAGGGATGAAGGGATGAGGAAAGGGAGGGATGAAAAGAGGGAGGGATGAAGGGATGAGGAGAGGGAGGGATGAAGAGAGCGAGGGATGAAGGGATGAGGAGAGGGAGGGATGAAGGGATGAGGAGAGGGAGGGATGAAGTGAGGGAGGGATGAAGGGATGAGGAGAGGGAGGGATGAAGGGATGAGGAGAGGGAGGGATGAAGAGAGGGAGGGATGAAGGGATGAGGAGAGGGAGGGATAATGGGATGAGGAGAGGGAGGGATGGGAGGAAAAACATGCCCTGGGTGGAGGTCATGGGAGAGATAAGTAATTTCACTGTTTTGAAAAGGCCTTGAGTATTCCATTGAATGAGACATTTTACAACACGACACAGAGATAAAATCCTGTTGGGGGAAACACAGCTCATCCTAATCCATACACTCCACAGCTCATCCTATTCGATACACTCCACAGCTCATCCTAATCCATACACTCCACAACTCATCCTAATCCATACGCTCCACAGCTCATCCTAATCCATACACTCCACAGCTCATGCTAATCCATACGCTCCACAGCTCATCCTAATAGATACGCTCCACAGCTCATCGTAATAGATACGCTCCACAGCTCATCCTATCAGGTACCTTCCACAGAACATCCTAATCCATACACTCCACAGCTCATCCTATTCCAGAAAAGGTGTCTTTAATTCAGGCACACAAATCGAGCAGGTAATCCAGCTCTTTCAACACATCGTTCAGTGGAACATGGCCTCTCCCAAATCTGCTTTGATCTCCAAATCCTCTTTGGTTGAGAGACCAAGATTGGTGAACAGCTCTACTGTCCAGAAACTGTAGAAGCTTCCCGTTGAAGAAGCTTTACCAGTTCCTGTGGAAGAAGATGTAGAGGCTTCCCGTTGTAACGGGAAACTGCTGTTGTAGAAGCTGTAGAGACAGCTGTTGTAGAAGCTGTACAAGCTCCTGATTTAGAAGCAGTAGATGCTCCTTTTGCAGAAAATGTACAGGCTCCTGTTGGTTCTAGGCACGATACACTGATCCAGGAGTTTGACTGCACTCTCTCAATAAATCATTAACGTGTGTGCGTGTCAAGGGATAAGATGGAGGGGAAGAGCTGGGGTGAGCAGTGTCTCTGCAGAGCGAGCTGGACACTGCTCATAAAATGGAACCAAAGCGGAAGTAACCTTCAAAACACAGAGGATCGTGGCAAGCTCTCTTTGTAGGTGTCCACTTCAGCGTTCGTTCCTCCGCACGACCCCTCCGTCCACATGGGTGATCGAGTTGCCTCGGCACGATGAGATCAGGAATATCATACGGACGAGTCATGTCAATTGCCGTCTCTCATGGGTCTTCTCAGAAGCAAAAGTTAAAAGTTAACAGAAACCTTCAGAACAACCGGTCCAGAGAGACTCTCTTACAGGTAAAGATACGCTTCCATCAACCAACACATAGTTAGACTGAACCAGTGTTCACCTAATTTACAATAGAAACACATAACATTTCTATTGCCTTCTTTTGGTGGTCAGGCTCTTCCAACAAACACCTTGTGGCTGCTAGTAGCTAGTTAGCAAAAGGGGGGTATGTTGTTTTGGGCATTTATTTCGGTTAATGGAACTGGCTTACTGGTCTTCACTGACGATGCTATTTATGACAGCAGCAATGTGATAAAAGTTTAAAAAAACATCTTGTCTGCTCAGATAAAACCAAATCCCTCGAAACCTGATGGTACTTAATGCTGCCCGAGGACAATGACCCTAAATAAGGAAATGTTCTTGCCTGGTCGAGACAATCCCCTGACCTGAAACCAATCAAGTATGCATTTTACTAGCTGAAGAGGAGACAGAAGGCAGAAATCCCTCAAAACAAGCAGGAACTGAAGATGGCTACAGTACAGGTTGGGCAGGTTCTACATCAGTCACTGAATACAAAGGACGTGCCAAATAGGTATTGATATATATTAATATGTGTGTATAACCTTTATACCTTGACGTGTGTGGCTGTAGAAACGTAACACCTGAAGCGTGCGTGTGCCTTAATACTTGTCTGGTATGGCTTAGGAATTTCAGATTGAAGCGTTAGGAAAGTAGAACCAAATAGTTATTAATACACAGGAAGTGCTTTCTGGATACAAACCGCTTAACGGCAAACATCTGAGGTAACCAGCCGTACCACGGTTCAATTAACTAAGCAGTGGATTAAAAAGAAAAAATTGCACAGAATAAGACTTTTCAGCAGTGATATGCCTTGGCATTCCTTTCCCAACGGACCACCGGAGGTCCACGGACCAGCATTTGAGAAAGCCTGTGCTGCTGTTCGGTCCTTTGTGTTGTGGTGGGCACATTTCAAGAAGGGGAGGGGTTGCTATGGTGACTGGTATCTGTGGTGACTGGAAGCGAGAATTCCAAGCAATAATCCGATCCCAGCAGGACATCATGATTCTACCAATGAGTCAGAAATCTATATACTATATCTATATACACTAGTGCTCTACGTTTAGCTATTAGACCTGGTTATATGTAGTGCACTAAAAAAGCTAAAAGGTTCTATTTTGGACACCGTGCCAACCAGAGGTAGACAGGAGACTGACATCATTACCAACATCCTTTGGAGGCCTATTTAGAATACCTCTAATCTAAGGTAATTGTATTTATAAACGTTAGTGTGGGACACGGAGAATACTTGAGTGGTTAGATCTGGAATATGAATTACATCGGGAAGCAATCACACGAGGACAGAACACTAATGAAAATGAAAGGCTGTGTCCGTTGTCTGTTGAGTTTGTTTGTGGCAGACTACAATCAATGTCATCTGTGTTGCAGCATGATCCAAAAGATCAGGGATACTCAACTCTTATGAGGTCTAGAGCCTGCTAGTTTTCTGTTCTACCTCTTAATTCATTGCATGAACCTGATGTCCTTTGTCTAAATAGGTCCCTGATTACAGGGTTACTGAGCAAATAATTGTGGAACTGTCCAAAGATGCACAGAAAATCCCATGTCATTCCTGCTATTCCAACAAGTTCCAGTTCCTTTTCATCCTGCCTTCACCACCTCCAGTACGCTGACAAGCGGACACCAACGGTAATGCTCCATCCATAATCAGCGGTTGGTCATCCATTACCAACGGTAATGCTCCATCCATAATCAGCGGTTGGTCATCCATTACCAACAGTAATGTTCCATCCATAATCAGCGGTTGGTCATCCATTACCAACGGTAATGCTCCATTCATAATCAGGTTTAAACCAGGCAGAAGCAGAGAGACCGCGACAGGAAAGCGGGAACCCCAGCTCCCAAGGACAGAACCCCGGCCTGTTCCGACGGAGAACGGGTGTGTCAGGAAGGAACCCACAGGGAGATAAAAAATCAATTTACATTGGCGGTAAAGGTGTCTGGCATTCGGCGGCGGTGTTTAAAAGAAATAAAGGCTTAGACATAGAGGCCGGTAATGTTCAATGAGAATATTAAATCATAGACAACAATGATTTGTTGTGCTCACATTCCACATGTGGATTGGTCCAGCGGTTTCAGTCGGACCTACTTATTTAAACGGGTTTCACAAGCTTAAGTGGACAGTGACTTTCCCTGACTGTAATCTCTGACTGTTATCAAAGAATGTGAGTTTATTCTGCATAAATCAAATACTAGGATAATACAAGAATTAGAGAGAATCCTGGATTCAAATACTACGATAATAAATTTTTTTTAGACAATCCTGGATTCAAATACTAGGATAATACAAGATATGGAGGGAATCCTGGATTAAAGTACTAGGATAACACAACACATTTAGGATGAAAACCAAATAAAGGTATGATGTCTTCAACGGAGCTAGGACACGAAAGTCCCCATTAGAGGATGATAACAGGCCTTTAGATCAGCAATGTCAATACTCGCATTTCTCCAGCCAACAGTCCTGCCTTCCCCTCCACTCGTCTCGTCTCATCCTAATAATGACAGGCCAGGGGGGGGGGGGCTTGTTCTGTGACCCCTGACCTATAGGAAGCCGTAAAACTGTGTTCACGGCTGCCGGTCTTTGCGCTGCATGCTGGCTGAGTACGGGGCTGTCAGAGAGGCTGCTTCCTAGCTGACAACTAGGGGGAAGAAACAAGAACGCACGCACATACAAATCCAGTGGGGGGAGTTACACCTAGAACATGGTGGTCAGCTTCACGCCACAGACAGGCCACTCAAACCACTGAGCAACCTAGCAGGAAATCTTTTAACTGTATGGAGTTCATTGTAACAGTAGAGTAAGAATACAGCGTTATAATGTATAATAAACAATGGTACAAAAATATATTAGAAAATGTTACTTCATAAAAGTCCAATAAACTTATAATAAACAAGTAAACAGAGCTATAAAGATGTTCTGTTCCTGTATAATCCACATAAGCTTTTCTCAACCACTGTAACAAAGCATTCATACACTGGCACCTTCCCCTTGTGACATTTCAGTCCCCGGCTTTAGGAGCAGATTAAGGGCCAGCATTGACGCAGCGGCGCCAGTAAAGTAGCTCATAACGACAGCTGTGAAGATGGCGAGGAAACGAGTCAACTGAAGAGAAATGGTAGAAAGGCCAGGCAGAGGAGGGGAAAGTCAAAATGGCTGAGTCCTTTGAGAGGGAGGAACTTGGGTGAGGGGTACAATAAGCAATTCCCATAGCCGCATGTCACTTTCCCAATGTGGTCAGTGGTACAGGGAATAACCTGAGAGTGCTCTTCCACAATGCTGACGCCAAGCCGCAAACATCTGGTTTTTGCGTCAAACGAGGTTTACTTGGCCGCATATATTGGGGTTCAGATGGTGTACGTCAAGCAGGACTCGAGAGGGTGGATGACTCCTGAACACTATGGCCGGTGGACTACTATCAAAAGTAATTGAAATGGAAGCACAAATCATGTACTGTAATGTATAGTGGTAGGGCATTACTTAATCCAAGTATCCAAGTCAGCTGCAGAAGCGGGTAAATAAATGCATGTGGGTTGGTTGTGTCGGGAGTGTTTAAACAGATTCCAAGCTGCAAAAGCAGGTAAATAAATGCATGTGGGTTGGTTGTGTCTGGAGTGTTCAAACAGAATCCACGTCAGCTGCAAAACCAGATGAATAAAAACAGGAACAATCACCCCATTTGTTGTGGCACTTACAGGCAGAGAGGGAAGAACCATTTGTCCTTGCACAACATAGTCTTTGTGCATGTGTCATAAATGAAGGAAGCGTGTTATAAACACATAAACTACTCTCCAGATAATGAATGTGACACATTCACGTCGTCCTTGTGAAGGCAGCATGAAGCCTTTATGAAGGCTCTGTGAGCTGGAACCTCATTTAAAGTGACACTGAACCCTAGTAACCAACTCTGTAACTCTGGTGGGTCCTACTGCAACTACTGTCCATTTGATATCTCACAATCTGATTAAAACAACATCCGAAAAAGAACAACAAAGCGCCAAACGTTTGAGGCACTAGTGAAATTTTTCTGTAAAAGAAAAAGTCCCTCCCTCTCCAGGCCTTGTAGCACACCATGCTTGGATTCCACTGGCGTTCAACCGTGCAGTGTTTAGAAGCTTCTCCACTCTCTGTGTCAACAGCCAGCCTAAGAACAAGGCAGTGAAACAAAAGCTATCCCCTGAAAAAGTAGACAGGGCTGGGTGATTAGAAAAAACTTTCTTAACTTCATAATCTTTTCATTGCCTGGCCACGCACTGAAAAGTTCTCATGAAGACAGATGTCCACACCCATGAACAACTCACGCATACGCAGATTTCAACAAGGTGTGTGTAACCGCGAGTGTGTGTTTGTGCTTGGCGAAGAACCGGAAAGGTGGGACGCAGTCGCTTGAACGAGGCGCCTTCAACACAGCGGCGTGTTTTTATGCAAAAGCAATCGTAAGACACGGGAAGGAAGGAGTCGGACTGGGAAGGTGTGTGACAATATGAGCGGTGGAGAGGCGTGCAGAGCTGAACAATGTAATAGCCGAAGACATGACATGGTGTTAAGTTAAATGAGGTACAGTCACTATACCACATACATATCCTTAATGACCAAGGAAGAAGCCGAGATACGGACCACTAAGGAGGTGGCGGTGTGAAAGACGGTGTGGTAAATCAGGACGGGGGCACTATTCACGGACAGAAACCCACTCCATTAGGACCCCCTGGGCTGGACACCTCTCTGCCGGGAGACGCTAATAGCTGGCAACATTACCGTTATCTGTGCTACGTATCCAGAGCTAATTTAAGCTCTGCCACTTTATTCCAGAGAGAGCAGAGAAAAGGGCAAAGGGGGGGGGGGGGGGGAGAGAGAGAGAGAGAGTGCTGTTAGGGGCAATATGGTTTAATTAGTTTTGCTGTTGTTATTGTAATTCTGGCTTTGGCAATATGGTTTTAGTAACTGTCAAGCCAATAAAGCTGAATTGAATTGAGTGAAAGAGAGAGTGACAAAGAACCGAAAATAGCAGAAAGCCAGGAAAGGAGAGCGAGAGAGAGAAAGAAACGGGGAGAAAGTAAGTCAGACACGTCAGCACGGGTGTGGCGCACACACGTCAACTACTGTATAATTAGCCTCTAATTGTTTGTGCGTCGTCCAGAGAGCTCCGCTTTCCAAGCACGGCGCTTCAACCGCGGGAGGCTCCCTTCACTCCGCGCCGAAGCGGCATGTGGACATGTGTGCCGGGGCGGCTCCGCAGCCTCTGGGTTCCCCTACCGGGGTAGATGCGTCTGGGACAGGCAGAATGCGCTGACTCCTCAGGGGGGGAGGGGGGGTCGCGTTATAGCAGCGCAGCGATGGCAGAGGTCTATTTCTGGGCAAGTTCAGTGTAAGTGTAGGCTAAGCTTAGCACTGCCTTGGAGAGGCGCAGCCCTCAGTGGAGAAGTAGGGTCAGCGCTCCATGCGGGAGTCAAGACTCCTCTGCGTTTCACTTAAGTTACAGGGAATCTGAACTACGGAGAAGGTCTGCTGTGCCGTCGTAAGGATGCGCCTCGCATTTAGAAATGATAGGGCTGGACTGGTTTGGCGGTTTCATAGAAGATACCAGGACACTGCGCGAGGGACATAAATGCTCATGGTAGTGGTTAGACCACTGGGCCGGTAACCGCCCGGTCACTGGTTTGAAACCCCGGGCTGACACGGGGGAAAATATTTTTTTGGTGCCCTGGAGCAAGGCACTTAGCATGAATAATTCTTCCAGTAAGTGGCTCTCAAATGTAAATGTGAATGCAAACACCCTCGGACACAGCCTGAGGTAGCCCAGTCTGTTTCCTGGCACTGTAGCTTGGCTCATGCAAATAAAGAGGAGGTAGGACAAAATACCAGGAGACCCCACAACTCGAAGGGTAAGACAGTGCTGAGTACTTCTTCTCTACTTCTTCTCTAGAGACACAGGAGTTTTCCTGATGTTTTTCAATTAGCCTGGATTTGGTTTTTGATATTCTGCCATGCAGCCAAGGGGTCAGAATCTTCCTTATCTTCTTGTCTTCATTAAGCAGCTGATTTCCATGAGACAGAGAGGTGTTCAGTACAGCATATCAGTCTGTATCACTAGCATCCAGTGGTGGGGTTCAGGAGTCATTCCATCTACTGTTGTGTGACTATAACAAGCCAACCAACTGAGAACCATCTTTTCTTGCCAACAAAAATCCCACTGATGAGTGAAATTCTCGCACAGGTGCATGCTCTCTCACACACACACACACACACACACACACAATAAAACAATAGTTAGTCACACACACACGTGTGCACTATAAACAAATTCCATAATTTCCTATCCCTTAACCCTAAACTCAACCCTAACCCAACCTTAACCCAAATTGTCAGCCAAACCTAACCTAGCCCTAAACCTACAACATAAGGAATTAAAAACAAGTCTAACACTAACCACTTCGTAGTAGTGACTTGCCAAACAACCTTGTGGGGAAGCAATTGCTGAGATAAAACATAAAGCCTGGATTAAATGTGCAAGAGACACACACAGACGTCAGTCAACACCTTGACTGAAGGGACTCTTATGTATTGTTTGCCTACTTTGCATTGAAGTAATGTTTTTATCTATGATTCAACAAGCACCACTGTCCCCCATTATAACTCTGTGTAAACTGTCATTAATAACAGGAATCGGTGTGTTCCATGGACAACAGTGCACTAAAAAACAAAGCCCTTACACAAACCTAGTACAGCGAAACCACAAACAAGTAAAGAAGTATGTTAGCAGCAAGTAAACAGCATGCTATAGGATTAGACTGGTGTTGGACTGGAGGTGAAGAAAGCACACACCCCCGACATTGGTGAAACAGTTGTTCTGACCAGGTCCAATTGGAGGGCACTGTCTTGATAAATCAGGGATAGATGTGGTTTAGTGTGGGAATGGGTTTATATTCAGCCCATAACTAACCCTATAACAATATGTCCTCCTACCATTACGAGTGTGATTCATAAATCTACAAAGAAAGAAGCAGCAACTAGGACACATACAAAAAGATGATGGGGAGTCAGAGATTAG
Organism: Novumbra hubbsi; assembly: GCA_016801125.1. Classification (NCBI taxonomy): domain Eukaryota; kingdom Metazoa; phylum Chordata; class Actinopteri; order Esociformes; family Umbridae; genus Novumbra; species Novumbra hubbsi. The sequence goes on along the minus strand of JACXGK010002961.1, from coordinate 35,195 downwards.
AGACACGAATCTCTTGAAGAATCTCGCAGGCCGGTTACTATGGGGACCGTAGCCGTGAAGTACCATTGAGCTGACAGTGAAAGTCAGCTGCTTGTCAGCCATTACAAATCAGGAGTAACACAGAACAAAATATTCACATTGAATATTGTTTGTGTCTCTGTGTGTGTGTGTGTGACAGAGAAACATAGCAAAAGGAGTGGCTTGACTGGTACAGCATTTGTCCCATTGTGACACTGCCAGTGCCACCTCAGCTTGTCTCATATTAGGGACCGCCCCTTATTCAGCCAACACACTGTAGCTGTGATGGCGCATTAAAAAAACCATCTTTTTGTGAGAAAATACCTAGACTTGCCTAATGAATCAACAAAGGCTTTAGGATCATAATGACTAAGTCAAAAGTATGATTGGTGTATTATTGGTGAATTGTTTTGTTCACACTTTCTAGTCTACTATAGATCAAGATTACATGTAAACAAAGAATCCATTTCACAGGAACTGTTAGTTACAGCTCTCTAGTCCAGTAAACAGATGGACGTCTTCCTTGAAGACTGTCAGTGAAGCGCTCCTTTCATTGATTAACTGTCGCTCAACCATCTTCTTTGAAACTATGCCCAAGACTTCGGCACATGGCCAAAAAACAATAAAGGTCCAGATTTGTCTTTACAACGGTTCAGCCAAAACAAAACAACGATAACACCATGCATTCCCAGGCTGATGGAGAGGAATACTGCCTGCCATATGGCTTCTGACATGTATGCACCTTGCAGATCTTCGGCGTGATGCTGCGTCATGCTCGGACACAGTGTATCACGTCTACTCCTGTTATACGCGACAGCAGAAAAGTGGTTTAGGTTAACTATTAGCCATCCTGCAAATTGCTAAATTAATATTATCTTAGGCCTACGCAAACATGAAAATATCATCAGTGGTTTAAAGTGAGCGAACTGGCTTATGTCCTTTAATATCATCATATAGCAACAGATGGTACATTCAAATGTAAGGTTACAAATGTATAGCGATTTCACTATCATAAAATGCCTACGGTTGCAAAAGCGTAGACAGATGACGCAGGAAGATACATCTATTACGTGGGGTTCATCTGAACATGCGCCCTGTTTGGCTGGTGTGACAGGTACCTCCCAAACACGAAGCCCATTTATGTCGATCGTCGCATATGCAAAGGCAATTAAAATGTTGTATTTCAAGACTTACCTCAAAGCCACACGGACTGAACTCTCGTCCTGTCCCATCGACATGATTCCACAGTAAAGTGATTACCGATTAACAGGAGAAAAAAAACGAACGGATCTATCCGTTTCTTTTCATCCGACAGGCTAGCTGGGGGAAGAGTGAAGTGCGCAGATCCCGACAGCAAGTTGTCTGAGCAACAGAGCAACTCACCTCACTTCACTTCAGCCATATTTCTGATTATTGGGAGCATACGAGATATTTTTTGATAAAACGGCCTATTGTGCCTGGTCGGAGCCGCCTTGCATTTCCAGCTAGAATGCATTCCTTGGCGTCATTCTGTTTGGGACAGCAAGGCTGTGAGCTGTACAGTCCAACGTGCATTCAGGCTCCTAGGTGTGCGGAGAGGAATAACCTACTACAGCGCTCACCCATCCTGCTCGAGCATGAACCGCAATGCGTCACCAAACCACGCCTTCTTCGCATGCACTCCGAGAAGGTTGAGAGTTGACATCACAATGCGCAGGGAGATCAATCTCCATCCCGAACAATTAGATATACAAAGTGAATGACTTCATGTCACGTGTTATCTGAATACCATCCTGAGAAATTGGTAGGGCTTTTATGAATAATAAAAAAAACGCCTTTCCCCAGCACACACACTCTTATACACATCTCATATACAGACACACACACACGCTAGTACTCATATATTCAGACCCAACACACACATTGATACCTACAACCAAACCGGGTTCTATTGAGGGTTACGGTTATTTTGTCTTAGGCAGTTAATGAATGTCCATCTTAGTTCTGGATTTTAACAGTAGGTTACAATAAACTTTTTTTAAGTAAGCATATGGTAGTACCCGATTTTGCTCATACACATACGTTAACACCCTTTCAGAAACTGTGCGATGTGATTGGCAGATCATGAGCTAAACAAATGGTAGAAATAAGTAACCGTGTTCCCACACTGTCGCAGGTACTGGAGATCACCACACCTGGCCGGCATGTTTGTTCAGTTCCTTCACAAATTACAATTAAAATATTTCTAAGCACTGTAATTTTTTGCTTCCTAAACGGACTGGATGATGCATTATTTTCCGCAAAACAACGCGTTTTAGTTTCCTCAACAAATAAATGGTTGCTTTTTTGTGGCGGAATGAAATTCCCCGTAGGTCAGAACTTTTTCTGTAACTTCACTCAGGCGAAACAGTGCCCCATCTGGTGATCTGGTGTTACTACCACATGTCGCAACCTTAGGTTCATAAAATATCTTTGTCACTAAAAAAAGTTGTGACTATTACAGAGAATGCACAGTCAGTCAGCTCAACTATGTAAACTCTCTTTTAATCACAGATAAATTACAAAATTATATTATGTGATAACGTAAATCAATCAATAATGATTTAATAATGTTTACAAAATGCTCAAACATTCTGTATCCCTCCTATAGCTTCTGGAACTTTTGGCTGCTTTCAAAAAAACTGATCACTTCTTTCTTTTGGAAAGATTGTAAATCCATTTTGGGCTATGTGGACACATCCTTGCCTGGTTTAGATCCCATTTATCTGAAAATGTGTATTGATGTTCTTTCCTGACAAATGAAAGGTGTTTTGGTGTTCCTCAAGGCTGGGCTTTGGGACCACTATTGTTTTCACTGTAAATGCTGCCTCTGGATAATATCACCCAAAACCACAATGCACATTTTTTTCCTGTTACACTGATGACAGTTATATATTTTGATGAAACATGTAGAACACCCAAAAGGATCTACTCTGGAAGCATGTTTTTCAGACATAAGTGGATGACTGAACAGAATTGCATGATTTAGGACCTACGTTTTCTGTCGGCAAACCTCACAATGAAACTCAAAAGTTGCATGGTAGTATCCCAAAAAACTATGTGAAACCTTACCGTTACCCTCAAATATAGTTCAAGAGCGGCTTTTCTTTATCTTCAACAAAGTGACCCAGGTTCAAATATGGATCGTTTTCAGATTTTTTTTTTAATGAAAACGTTATATTTTAAATAATGTCTAATTTACTGCTAAAGGAATAGGAATAAAACCATTTACACACACATGCCATAATCATCCAAACTATTATAATAGAGGAATGAATAAATGCAAGTGGGAAAGGCAAGAGACGCAGGATACAAACCCTACATTTTACTTTCACTTTTCAAGTGGCACACACACAAATCAAACCGTTCAGACTTGGTGTCAAAATATCTTCAAGAAAAATACGTCTGTATAAACATCAGATTTTTGGACTGTCAGATGTCACTGTAGAGTAAACGTTTAGAGCGTTTTGTAAAAAATCACAAATTGATTCAGTTACAGATGTAATTTAAATGTCCTTTACCTTCACCTCTGTTTTAATCACAAAGCATAACAATCACTATTTAAATCAAATGTTTTGTATATAAAATATTTCACAATCTGGTCCTCAGAAAAAAACACTTAACTATAATAACAATGTCACATATTGAACAGTAAAGGGTGAACAAAAATGCAACAGAACAAAAGTAAAGTACATGAAAACACCAGACTGCATAATACTTTAAGTCCTAACATGTCAAGTGAATCACATGAGCTCTGATTTGAACACAGGCAATAAGGAGGTCCTAGAAATGTGCAAAGCAAGAAAAAACGAATTAGCCTCATCCATGTGCAAACAGAATCAACGGTTGTAAACATTCTTAGTAACGTAATAAAAAGATTCTAACTAATCATCTCTCCTGGATGAACAACACATTGGTCCCGTAGAGTCAACCAGCTCCAAAGGGAACAAGCTGTCATCACTCCAACTACAGAAAGCACAAAATCAATGGACTGGAAATAATGTGAATTTGATAAACATTCTTAGGACTGCATAAGCATTATATTCCCACATTGACTGGTGCCATGAAATACTCACTGATATATATGCTATGCCCCCGGATGCCTCTGTGGTTCCATAGGTTACTTTGCTGAACTCTGTAAAGGACTAGAGCAACGACAAACGATTCATACTAGCTATTTGGTCTGTGCAATCAAGTAGGTTGTAACCGATGTAAATAAAGGCATTACTTTAAGGACCAGTTTTTCCCATACCACCTCCACCGTAGACATCCACAGCTATAACTAATCACTTATCTGCTATGTTGTTAGGAGAGATAAAGAGTTAATTTAGTCATTCATACTATTTTCATGGAAGAAGTCTTATCCTCTAACCAGTTAGTTAGAAAAGCAGCTATACCCAAAAGGCCCAGAAATCATGTGACTTTTCACACCGTAGCCAGTGAGCCAATCAAGATACAGAAACAGAAAGATGAAAATAAGTTCAGAGACTAGAAGATGCTCCCAATCTACTCCAGGTCCGAGGCATCATTCTCCAAGACGTGATAGTCATTTCCCTTTACCCGGATGTACGGGATGTTTCTGGATGTTTCTTTGTCATTGGCACCGCAGAAACAGAGTCTTCCAGAGAACAGAGCCTCAATCTCCTCCAGCCGGTGGCCCTGCGTCTCAGGCAAACAGCCAAAGACAAACAGCAACCCCAGAACAGCAAGGCCAGAGTAGAGGAAGAACGCACCTGCAGTCAGGAACCACACAGACTGGAAGTCAGACGGTTTTAGGTGAAACAGTCAAATCATTTTGCTGATTACACAGTTCATCAGTTAGGAAGCCTAGTACTGAGTAGGTTAATCAGTTATGCAGACAGCCTGGTAGACAGTTAAATAGATAGGCAATTCATCCGTTACGCAGACAGTATGATAGTCAGAGATAGATGTGTTATACCATAGTATGTTAAATACTCGGCAAGGTGGAGGAAGGTGAGCGACACCAGGACATTACAAATCCAGTTAACTCCGGCTGAACAGGCGTTCCCTGTGCTCCTGGCCCACAGGGGATAGATCTCACTGTTCACTGTCCATGGCATGGGGCCCATTCCTGCACACAGAAACACACACAGACACATGGACCCAGACAGAGACACACAGACCCAGACAGAGACAATGAAGAGAACAGAACAAAAGGTAAGAAACAGACATGACACTGGGTTGATACCTTCCAGAGTGCAAAACAACCCTTTTTTGGGCATTTTTGTTGTGTGAGTGTTTGTATGATGTGTGCATGTGTGAGGGGCCAGAGGTAAAGTTCCCACCTGGAGCAAAACAAGCCAAGTAGAGGATGAGCCCCAGCAGCACCATCCATGAATAGGGTGTGGGACAGTAATTATAGGCCCAGGTGGACACATCACCGTCTTGGCTCACATCTGAACACCTAGCCAAACATAGTCAAAACACACCCTTAACATGTAGCAAAAACACCTAGCTAAAAAGAGTCAAAACACACCCTTAACATGAAGCAAAAACACCTAGCCTAACATAGTCAAAATACACCCTAAACACGTATCCAAAACACCTAGCCAAACATAGTCAAAACCCACCCTAAACATATAGCCAAAACTCATAACACCTAGCCAAAAAGTCAAAACACACCCTAAACAACCACTGCCCAAACACCTAGACAATAATAGAAAAAGAAATATGTAAAACCATCCTCGGTTTCAATGACACAGACAGACAAAATAACATAACTGAGACATGCACACAGGCAAAATACACGCACAAACCTGCCCCAGGCAGAGGTCTCTGTGGAAGACTGATTGACAGGTAGACAGGAGGACTCATATATGGTAGTGCCGTTCTCACGGTAACAGAAGCCACAGCCAGGATCCAACATGCAGGGGTCACAAGACCTGAGAACATGAAAAACCGTTACACCTTTAACACTCTATTTTGGTGGGTAAGAACATGATAACATGACAATTACACTTCACGAGTTCTGAGGCTAGCGGCTAACCGGAGAGATATCTTCGTTCTATGGAAGTGGCCATACTGAATGAAGAATTAGGTAATTTTGATTTTTGATCATGTAAACAAACAATTGTCCATTACATACTGTCTAGTCTCAACGTTCTACTTAATATTCAAAAAGGTAATCTAACAAACTTGTAAACTTCATCACTAGAAGCAAAGCGCCATTAATAACTTAGCTAACATGACAACTTATTTCGTCCGAGCAACTGTAGTAAAAGAATAAAAATTATCACAAGGAACGTGTTGTAATGAGGCAGTGATTGCTTTTCTCTGCCCGGAATCAGTGAAGTTTTGACAGAGCTCAAAGCAGTGTATAAATTAGTGCATGGGCGGGGTACAAAAGCAGTCGCCAAATGCTGGTAAATGTTGTCTTTGGCGAGTAAATTGTAAATTGGATCAAATGTAGATTACAGGAGAAACAACATTCTCACCCATACAGTGTGCAGGAGGTGGAGTTAAGGGAGGGGCCAGTGGGATGAAGAGTGACAGGAGGAGAGTTCTGGGCTGATAGCAGAAACCCTACAGCCAAGACGATCAGGCTGAAACTAGTCCCTGAAATACAGTGACTAATTAGAAAGCTTTCCATTAAAGGACATTTATTGTTAGACTACTGACATCTGAGTGGGAATATCCACACAAACACCTGCATACACCCACACACACACCCATTAAACTGCCAATGGTCAGCTTCCTGCGTCCGACTCTCTCCACAAGCCACACCCCCACCAGTGTGAACAGGAAGTTGGTGGCAGCTGTGGCAGAAGCCAACCAAATGGCCGTCTTGTCATCGCCCACTCCCGACATCTGCAGAATGGTGGCGCTGTAGTACCTGGTAGACATGGAGAACAGGATAAGACCCTGAGTAGGACTACAGGCAGACAACGGGAGGAGAGACAATCTAATGGACAAACGGGGCTGGGTTTTGATAGACTCACGGACAGAAATGAAGGTAAAGAGGAAAAGAAAAGAGATGACAAGAAGAAGACACTTAGATTAAGATTATGGTAGTTGACAGACAGCTAATGGCCACAACGTACATGACAGTGTTAATCCCTGCAAGCTGCTGGAACATCTGCAGACCGCAGCCTACGACCAAAGCTCTGCGTGTAGGGCCGTGAGTCAAGATTCGCCACAGCACAGTGCCTCCTGGTCCAGAGGAAAACAGAGACACGTCAGCAAAACGGAGTCTATGAAAATGCCATTTTAGTTTCCAATTATACAGCTATATGATAAGTAGAAAAAAGGTCTAGTCGGTGAGCCGTTTGTCTTGGTGCTTTGACAAGCATCAAGAATCAATAAAATAAAACAACGGCAAACAGAATGTCATAGATTCCGCACCTAGAACACACACTTTGAACCCAAAGTAATGGTTTGGTATGCAACTTCCTACTCAGATCAACATGTCAGCAGAGATAATAGACACACAGAGACGTCGCCAAGACCACATGGATAAAAGGAGATGTATGGCCGGTATTTTCCATCGTTTTGAATAGTCACGAAATGTCCTATTGGATCACTAAGATTCTAAATTCAGTGATGCTATAAGTTTTTTTTAAGTTTTTTTTAACAGAGTTTTTACAATAATTCCAACCAAAGTAATAAACGTATCAAACTATAAAAATAGATGGTGTGTGTGTGTGTGTGTGTCTGCCAATACTGTATGAATGTGACACCTCCTGACACCGCCTCCTCATCCTCAACGTTGCTCCTGATGCTTTCGTACTCCTCTTCAATGCTCCGGCCCCCACGGATCCTGCTGAGGACCTGCCGAGCCTCCTGGGAACGGCCCTTCTGCAGCAGCCAGCGGGGGCTCTCTGGGAGGAACAGGAACCCAAAGAATTGGAGAGCGGCAGGTAGAGCTCCCAGACCTAACATGTACCTAGAGAGATGGATGAAAGATGCCATGTAAACACGCTGGGCTTCTCAACAACACGGATAACATAATAACACGGATGAAAGATGCCATGTAAACAAGCTGGGCTTCTCAACAGCACGGATAACATAATAACATGGATGAAAGATGCCATGTAAACACGCTGGGCCTCTCAACAACACGGATAACATAATAACACGGATGAAAGATGCCATGTAAACACGCTGAGCTTCTCAACAACACGTTCACACACCCTTACATTAACACTATTTTTTGCACTAATTTAGGAATGACAATATGACTACTTGGTTCATTGCAGTAGATTAGATTAATTCAATATTGTATCATTGGCATGAAATTAGTGTTACACTTTGACAGTATTCCATCTACATACAGCATAAACATCAGAGGATACAGTAAAACCAACTGAAGCCAGTGTTTAATAAATAAGGAAGTGGATGTAAGAACAAGTTTTTCTTTTAAACTTTTTAAAAATAATATGATTGTTTTAGAAATTAGCTGTCTAATGTTAATGGTGATATTCTATTTGCTGCCACCCATTGGACACTCGCTGACGTACAGCAAGTGCGTATTGCTTTTACTTTTATGCCATCAGTTCACAAAAGCTGTAAAATTGTTTTTGATATCACATTATATTGAAATGTAAAAAAGCTATTCCTAAAGCACAATGATTCCCTACACTCACTGAACTGTGTACAATATTAGCAACCAGTATTTGAACCAGGGATTTCACATGCGCCCCTCTACGATTGCTTGTATTAGGAGATAACTGCATGTCTTCCTGACTGATGTAAGAGAGGGAGGATGCCACTGTATTCCTTCAATTGACCAATTTATGCATTTCATTGACCAGCAGGTCTTCTTAATGTGTAAATACTCTATATTCATAAACATGGCATTAAAATCTAATAATCTCCACCTAACATAGCCAGAGGAGGACATTTGTTGATGCTGTTTGTATCTCATATTCAGAACTAAACCGGGAGACCGCCAGGCCCGGTGCCGGAAACAAACGTGTTGGCATTTCAATCAAATTTTAATCAAATGTATTTATAAAGCCCTTTTTACATCAGCAGTTGTCACAAAGTGCAACTTTGTGACAACCCAGCCTGAAACCCCAAAGAGCCACAACAACAGTGTTGAAGCACGGATTTCCTTCTTTGAGAATTGGCCACCAGTGGCAGAAGTCATGCAAATAAAGTCTGCACTCAAATGTAAAGACCTAAATGTAAACATGGAACTTTTTTGGATGTTCAGATTGACCTGATTGACCAGATTGTGTTGAACTGCCCCCCAATGGACATAAAGTGCCACATGTTTCTCACATTTAAAACACTGCATTTAAAATGTTGACAAAAACAATAAACTTAACCTAGAAAATATCTTATTAGAGGGTCTATCTCTGACGAGTCTTACCTCCAGCCATCGTGTGGTAGGTACGTAAAGGCGCCGTCCACAACACTTGCAATGAACTGGCCGCCCGTTATAAACAAGGTATTAACCGTCACCAGCTGTCCCCTCAGGTGGGATGGGGAGACCTCCGCAATGTAGACGGGAACAGTCATGGACGCAATGCCTGAAGGAGAGTAAAATATTTGAACGAAATTGGCAATCGGTAAATGTTTGAACTAGTTAGGCAAAACGTACCTATTCCCAAACCAACTGTAATTCTTCCAAGAAGAAGGACGTCCTTGTTTGGAGCAACCCCTAACACAACTCCTCCGGCAGTAAATATGAAGCTGGCTATCAAGACGCAAATCCTGCGCCCAAAGATCCCATTCAGAACGCCGCCTGCAAGAGCAGAAATCGCTGCTGCGCCCACAGTACTGGAGACCAACAACTCCTGCCATAAAGGGGTCAATTGCATTTCTTTTTTCAAGAGAAGCATAGCACCGGAGACTACCCCGGTGTCATATCCAAAAAGAAAGCCTCCCAGGGCGGAGAAAAACGCAAGAGCGTACACAAACACCGGTGTAACATCCTGGTCGGTGGCAAGCTTCGGTTCTTCCGTAGAACCAGTAAAACTGGGACGGTCGACGCTTGACTCCGGCGACGTCGTTATGAGACTCCGCTCTCCATCGTCGCTCTTTCTCCTGTCGCCCATAAGATTTCTCATACTACGCAGGCTGTATTCATGGTCACTTCTGTTGCGAGACATAAAATGAAACAACTTCACAGAAGTTAAATCGGGACAGAGAAAAAAAGACACATTGGTAGCCTATCCAGGTAACTCCTTTCGGAATTCCATTCACTCAGGTGACAGCGTGTCATTTGTTTTTAGGGACGATAGCCTACTAAATGGTTCGGTGTGACGTGAACAACATTAAGGTGGGCAAAGCGAATTGAATCTGCGATTCGTCTTCAAAATAAAAGCCCCACATGTATACATGAAAACGAAATATAAACAATAGAATCAGGTCATATTTGGAATAGGTAATGCTAAACGCGCAAATGCAAAATTGTGATTATAAAACGTTATTCAATAAAAAGTACTTTAGTTAATATAAACATCAAAAAAACATTTGAATTGGATGAACAATGAGGATGTACCTAACCATATAATTACATAAGGACACTAAACCACATTGCAGCAGTACCCAGGCCCTGTGTACCTGAGGAAGTGGACCACTCTAGCCAGAAGAGTGACCCCTTACTGGCCTTCCAATACCACTTCAAGCAGCATCTGTTGTCTCCTCCTGAGACAGACCCGGGCCTACGCTGCAAGGGATGCAGGGGCTAATGCAATTTAACCCGCAAAATCAGCTTACTGAAAAAATATTTATTACAGCTGGCTATCTAAATAATGTAACTACATTTCCAAATGATTTGACATGATCTAATTCAAATATAGCTTTGATTTGGCATTAGTTCCATTAAGGATCTTTATTCTGAAGGCGGAAGGCTCATTACATCTTTTTTGCTCACTTAATGTTGTTTAAGGCACACAGGTACTGACTCAAAGGTGTGTTACTACATATGACGCTGGGGTAAACGAGCTCTGATTACACACGAAATTATCATAACCTGTTTATGACGGCATTATAAGACACATACTCTAAATGAAATGAAGCACATAATTAGGCTATTAGCGAAATACATTGATCAAAAATTATTAAAACGCTATTTCTTTTTTAAAAAGGATAAAAATTAGATTAATTATTATTTACAACAACACATCAGCCCTCTTTCATGTGCAGTATTCTATATGTTTACTCCGGATTGATTTGTTTGCATAGTAGGTTAGAATAATTAATAGGTTAATAAGTAGGGTTTAGTTAGCTGAAATTCTAAATCGTGCCAAAGATTATTAGCACGGCTCTGACTCAATTCACTTAAAAGATCCGGCACTTTCGGCTACGGTGTGTTAACAACAATAGCCTAATATCTGAGCGTCAAATTCATGTTCAAATAGATAGCATCTTAACTTTCCTAACAATTAGGTCGCCTGTTAGAAACATACATGCTTCCCCAGTAGACCTATATATTGATTATGCAGTGCGGATATTCAATATTTTGCATTGAAATGCTTTAATTTTAAATGAAGGAGCCGAAAAAACAGCTCTTTCACCAATGTTGTTCGGTTCCCAACGGTAACCAAAAAAGAGCCGTTTGTTGGCGAACATAACGTAAAGCAGACCACGATTTATAAAGGGCAATCTTTTCCTAGACAATATGCCCAGTAATACCTCCTTTACAGAAGCGTGGTTAACAGAGGAACAGAATATATCAGAATCAGATAGTAACCGCGAAATTAAAGTGAGCTTTAGACCACCAAACAACAGAACACTGGTCAGCCAAATGGTCTGCCATGTTCAGGCTACTGTTTAGCCAGAAATCGATGTGTCATTTTAAAAGGCCTTAACACAAACACATAAACAGACAATGTTACCACTATGCTGGTAGCTGAAAAAACTGTTCTGTATACTCAGCTATTGTTTTGGTTAGTACGGACTGTTTGTTGTTATCAACCATTGTGTTTCTCAGCCAGCTGACACATTCTGTCTGTCAGATGGGGGGGCTATATGTATGCCGTAAAGTGATTCGTTGAACAGAGCGTCGATTCTTAGAACACGAGGTTCTCAAAGACCCGCAGGCTTCTACTTGCAGTACTATCTTAGTCTTCTACATGGCGGTATAATCAAAGAGCTGTAAAGGCAGAGTTGAAAATTCTTCAACCCGCTATCTGGAGTATAACCAGGAAGAAGGCTTGCAAAATACATTGCAGAGTAACGTAACACACAAGCATCATAGCTCATTAGAAAATGTTACCTCTACTGACGATATTCTTTTGACGCAAGCTGTCTTGGCTGTGGCAGCAAACAGCTGATTTCACCGTTGCAGCTACGAACGGGAAGTTTTACTAAAGTCATATGATTCCTCTGGAGATCCGCGAAGGAAGAAGTCACGCCTGTATGCTGGGGTATATCATTTAATTCCTAAACCGAAACAATCTTCATGGGATAGCTTGTTTTTAAAAAGAGGAACTCTTCGCATGGCATTTTAATAGCCTACAGTACATGTGGGACAGTTTATGCTACGCGTTCCGTTGGATTGCATGTTTCAAATGTTTTCAGTGTCTACAAGAGAATATATTGTATATCCCACGTTGCGTACTACAGTCACGCTGTTGCTTATTTATTTACCAGTCAAAGTGTCTTTGGATGTTGCTAAATGCCTTTAAAGTTTTGATTACGTAGACAACATACAAAAGACTATGGTTAACAAAGAGGAACTGGAAGAAAGATTGAAAAAACTGTTAGTGAGGTTGAATAATTTACAAGAGGGAAAGCAGCCGAGCAACCTGGTTCAGATCATACAAGACCTTCTTTTCCTGGCGCACACGGATGACTGTGGTAAGAAACATGTAGTTATTTAGCGAAATACTTTTTGCAATCATGTTGGCCTGCCTTTCTCACCGTACATTTGTGTTTAATCTCCTTGTAGTGTACAGTAGGACATTTGCTTTCAACTGTGCAATATGTCAACGTCATATGTTTATTATTTGCGTTTATCTAACCCAGGCAATTGTCAGAGTTATACATGGAATGAGGTCATTCTAGTCTATATTTACCACATTATTGAACAGAAAGTGCATGTCATTTTCTCTCGGGATCCCACTTCTGTTTACCATCTGTTGTCCTCCTGTCACATCACCTTTTCTTCCTCTCCTCTCCTTTCTGCTGCCTCTCTGTTTGCTCTTTGTTTCTGATGTTGCCTGTCAGCAGCAGAGCTGTTTCAGGACCGAGACGTCCATGGACCTCTCATGGTGGTGTTGTCGTCTTACAGCAACAGCAGAGTGGTGCAGCAGGTAAGACATGTCAACTCACGAATCCTCCGCCAGCCTGGAACGGATTTTTTCAGTGATGTAGGCTAATTGCAGCAACCGCCATCGTATTGGGTTTGCATCACCCTGAGGCTCCTGGGTTAGCGGCTCAGTCAAAGCTTGAACCTACACCGTCCAGCTTGGGCTCTGACAACAGAGCACCTTAGATTACAGCACCACCTGCGAAACCCCAGCATGTCGGTTTCCTTACACATATAAAGGCATTATATTGAGGCATAAAAAAGCTACAACTGTCCTACGACATGTAACTTAAATGATCACAGTTCCAAGTCAAGTAAAGTTCTGTTACTAATCAAAAGTTAAATTAAACGGACACCTGCCAGTGTTATTATTGTTTTTTGTTATTCTTATTTGGTGCTGCAAGGTTGCCTAGTAATTAGGGTGTCTGGCTAGTGCCCGAAAGGTCCCTAGTACTAATCCCTCACCCCAGGGCTAAGTCATGATATAAAGGATCCCTGGTAACTGTGCATGTGTGCAATAAGGTATAACCTGTTTTCCATGTAGGTGGGGTGGTCACTGCTGTGCCGGCTAATAGAGATGTGTCCATCCACCTTGGATTCCCTGGTCCAGCCTCCAGAGCTAGGGAATGACTGGGAGGTACTGGGAGTTCACCAGTAAGTAGTGAGAACCGAGGGTCTCCGTGGGTTGGAGGAGTCCTGGTGCTTGTTTGACGTTAAGTGCCACCTGTACAGGAACCGCCAAGTTAGAAAGTCCACGGGGCATGCTCTGTTGCTCGCAAGCGAGTCAGAGACAGGGTTGAATAACGTTGCCAGGGAGAACGTAATGGAAAGCGGTGTGTGCGCGTAAATGTGCTCGTTAATTTCCAGTCAGATCCTGAAGGCGTTGAACCTGCACAGGGGAGACTGCAGAGTGATGATGGTCGGGCTCAGGGCTCTGTCCCTGCTTCTCAGATCAGGTAACAGCCTGTATAACCTACCTGTCCACACCTGACACCGGCCTGTGTTGATTTAATCACAGTAGCCATCACCACACCAAATTCACCGATGCATATGGTGAAGTAGACTGCGGCAGTCTGAACTGAACTTGACAGGGCATTGAGACTTGATAGTGTGTGATTAATTCAAATCCATTGTGACAGAAACAGAGCATGCTGGTGTCATTGAGGTCTAATGGGGCTCAGGAGAAACAACAGGGACAGTATATTGTACCGCTTGTTTAAGGATCACAATTCCTGGTGGGAGTATTCCTAATAAAGAGACAACCTGGAATCCTGTAACCAGAAATTGGCATTTTTTATGAAGTTTCCCAGAATGTTTCCACCCTAACTGTAACAGGGCTTCATAACCATTCTTTATTGGCAACAGTATGCTCTTTATATCGGTTTTCAAAGCACTTGATTTGACACTATATATCAAACTCTGCGGATCTCATCTCAAAGTCACTCTGACTGTCGAGTTCCAACCTCAGTTGATTGCTTACACTTATAATCTTCTCATTAAGAGGAAATTTAAGGGATATGATATTACTCTTTTAGTTCCCCAGAATGCAGCAGATTTAATTGTCACATGGCAACGCTCCCCCACTCCAGATCTCTCGTCAATCAACAAACAGTTACAGTACATTGTCAGTTTAACCCAGTTAAGAGATAGTTATGAGAGGCAGATAATCTGCCCTGGCAGCAGTGTTCTTCCCAGGACTGTCCTTGAGGGTGAGGTATTTACAAGGTAGAAATAAAACAACTGTGCTTTTAGTTCCCCCACAGGCAAAGGTCACATTGTGGTTAACAACCCTTAAATGGGATTGTATGACACCACTGTCACATTTAGGATGCTATTACAGTCCCCCTGCCCAGACCAGAAAGGGCAAGCAAAACCAGAAGCACAGTGACTTTGCTAAACGCGTGATGTTTCACAATGACTATCAAATCTCTCCATGTACAGTTCTTCTAATTACTCAAAATAGTCACTATGCTACAACTTTTGCTTGTTCTTTATTGGTTAACGCAGTTACTCAGAAGCACTCAACATAACATTTACTGATGTGAAAAGGGCTTTATTCTGTAAAATACTGTAAATATATTGATTATTTCTTCTGTCCGGATAGAATAGCATTGTGTTGATTTCTCGTGTCTACATAGTGTTGGGTTGTTAAATACCCCTGTCTAGATAATGTTGTGTTGATTACTCGTGTCTACATAGTGGTGTTAAATACTTGTTTCTAGAGAAAGTTGTGCTGTTGATCCGGGATGAAGAGGAAGATGTGTTTACTTTGATTGTTGATGGAATGAAGATGTTCCCCTCAAGCGAGGAAGTTCAGCTTCATGGCTGCCGAGCTCTGCGTCTTCTACTGGACAGAGGTCAGTTACACTGACTGACTTCTTCATATACGGTGTCAAACTAATTTGCCCTACAAATCATTTTATGTCTTTAGTGAGGGAAAGAACATTTGTTTTATTTCGTTGCCATTGTTATCAGCCGCCCAAAAAAGTTTTGAACATGTTTTAGATTTTTTTTTGTTATCATCAGACATGTCCTTTAATTCTCTGTTGATGTTGTGTTTGTGTGTCTGTTTCACTTTTGGCAGTGTCTGATGAAGACCTGGTAGAGTTTCTGGAGAACCTAGACCACAGTGTGGTTCTGGCTGCACTGCACCAGTTCAGTGACAGTGAAGACTTGGTTTTGCAGGCTCTGAAAGTTCTGATTCCTCTAGCAGGTCCTGGTAAGTCACCCTGAAAAATAACCAACGTGTTTACCTTGTCTCTATTGGGTCTGCAACTACAACAGAAATGGACACAGCTGCTGAGAATATAACTTAAGCGTGGAGTACTTCTGTTTTTTTATACCATCAAATTTTTTATTCTATTTGAGTCGTTTTCAAATAAATGTTTGTGTCTTTGTTGGTGGATGCCTGTTTCTCTCCTGACAACGGTTTGGGATAATCGGGATCAATTAAATGTGAATTATTCAATCAATAACAGCCAGTAATTTGGAGATCCTAATGTCGGGTGGAGTGAGGTGCTATAGTGTTGTGGCGGAAGCCATGGACTCCTTCCCCAAGGTGGAGGCGCTACAGGAGGTGGGCTGCTGTCTATTCAGGAAGTTTACGTCAGGTCAGTTCCAAGATCCAGTTTCATGGCCACGCTTCACTAGGATTTGAAGCCACGGCACTTGGGGTGACTTTCAGTTTGGGTTTGCTGTAGAGTTGAGGGACGAGGTGGAGAAAACCCCCCGGGACACACAAGTCCTCTCTGTCTCTCCTCCTGTAGAAAGATACAGCAGCATTCTGGTTCTGAACGGGGTGCACAGGGTGACTGTGCGAGCCTGTCTGGCCTTCCCTGGGAACGCCACTCTGCAAGCGGCTGCGCTCCACTGCCTGTCCGACCTCAGTGAGTGGGCATGTTTACTTGGCTAAATGGAGGACGACGAGGTTGATGTCAAGAGCCTGCTTTGGGTCCCAACCTATCGCTTGCCGTGATCGTAGCCTCAAACTAAATCAACAACCTAATATCTATACCTACATTTGTGCCTAGCCCTAATGCCTAACCCTTAACCCAACCGGTAATGCTTAACCCTAATTCCGACTATAATCATAATTGTGACACTCTAACCTAACATATAAGCCCTAACGTGCCATTCTCATAAGGGGACAGGAAAAAAGGAGTCCAGATTAGAAACCTGTCCTGTTGTCATTAGTTTGCAGACATTTGTGACCCAGGCGTCCAACACACAGACAGACATGCACATGTTCCACTCTCACACAGCTGAAACTATAGTGCAGAGCAGAGCTGTGGCTAGGAAAAGGCTGGAGGAAGGAGAAGCGGAGGAGAACCGAGGCCGGGAGGAGGTGGACGATGTGGGGTTGTGTTGGTTGGAGGCCTGCTGCACTGCTCTGGATCTCCATGCTGCTGATTCAGCAGTCCAGGTAATTATGCCACGGTTTAACCACACTAGACCATCTAGTAGTATCATACAATTCATTAATGGTCGTTTAAATAACTAACGATTGCCTTGATATTAAATCTATTGTGGCATAAATCACATGTCATTTTCCCCCCGCCCCTAGGAGGCTGCATGTTGGGCCATCCACAGCCTACTATTGCATGGCGACGAGTCGTGGGACCGTTCCACAGAAGAGCAAGATGGAAGGTAAACCCCTCCCCCCCCCCAGCGTTAGTTTTCCTCGCGCTATGTTGACTAATCTTCAGCTTCACCCGTGCTATCGCGACAGCTTTCCCCATAATGCAAAACTGGGCATTAGCACTTGCGTTCCTCCTGATTCCTCTGGGGCATTGAGACTGATGACGGCCGTGGGTCCCCAGGACTCCGGTGCACAGACAGATCATGGTTGCCATGCTGCTTCACTCCTCCTGCCCTGGGGTGTTCCAGGCTGCTGCCACTGCCCTGGGCACACTCATCACCTATAACAGTAAGTCACCTAGTCCCAGCTCCTGCTGTTGTAGGACAATGCGGTTACTCGTCAAAGTTTAAGGATTACGTCAAGTAAAATGTTATGCAACAAACTACAGTTTTGTGTGTGTGTGTGTGTGTGTGTGTGACTACAGATAAAATGCGATCTCTGCTGTTGTCCAACGGCCTTCATGTGAATGTGGTGGAGATGATGAAGAGACATCTGTCCTCTCCAGAGGTCTCCTCGGGGGGGTGTAGGTTGCTCCACCTTCTCTTCAAGGGAAGGTACCTGCAATAGAAATCATTTTAACTGCTGTTTAGTTCTGGGCTATGTTATATTGCATAGTGGACTTCCACTTTTAAACTTTAAAACAGTTCCCTACTTTACTCTCTACAAAATTTATTTATGCTCAGTGAGAATTTAAAAGTGCCTTGTAAAAGTTTGCAGACCCCTGACTAGTTCTCTAATTTTATTAATTACAAATGGAAATCTCTTACAGTGCGACATTGGTTTTATGTTGGGAAATAAAAAAAAGTTTATTGCATAAGTATTCAACCCTTACACAATAATGTTTGGTAGAGAGTAATTTAGCTGCAATAACAGCTGCAAGTCTTTTGGTATGTATCTACCACTTTGAACAGTGTCTGAGTGATTTTGGCACATTTGTGCTTGGGATCTTTGTGCTGTTGAAAGGGAATTTGGTTTTATGTTTTTTAGCAGCTGAGACAGATTATCTTGCAGTATATCCATGTTTTGTGCTCCATGCATTCTTCCTCCAATTTTACAAACCCCATAGTCCCTGCTGTTGAGAATCATCCCCACAGCATGATGCTCCCACCACCATGCTTCACTGTAAAGATGGTGTGTGTTGATGTACGGGCAGGTTTGCGTCACACAGTACTTTGGGTTTTGGCCAAAAAGCTTTATCTTGCTCATTAGAACACAAAATATGAGTAGCATTGTCAAAACATTTGGTATTTTGACAGTGCTCGTTACCATTGTCAAAACACCAAATGAGGGAGTATATTTTGGAAGAATGGTATATTTTGGAAGAATGGCTCCCTCCAGTAGCAATCCAAAGCCTTGTAGAATCTATGCCAAACTGCATTTAACCAGTTCTTAAACTCTTTAAACTTTTCCTTTAATTTGTCACCTGTCCCTTTATTAAGGTAAAAAAAGAACTGTGAGGAAGATAATGTTCTGTATGTTGAGAAACATCTCCTCTGACTTCCTGTCATTATAGGGTGGCCAGTCTGGATGAGCTAAACATGGCAATGGGCCAGATCCTAAAGGTGATGAAGGAGCATAACTTCATACCCGAAGTCCAACTGGAGGCCCTGAGGGCCAGCCTGGTCTTCCTCTGCCCCGGTACCAGACAGTTAACAGTGGTCACATTTTGAAGAGCTGAAGTGTTGAATGGCTTTGTGCGGGTGCCTTTGAGAAAGACAAACCGCATCTTCCAGCTCTCCAGTCCATTTGGAGTGGATGTGACGATGCAGGGTTGTAGAAATAGTTAAAATGGCCGTGTTTCTGTCAGTCAGTAATGTTCAGCTGCCAAACGTTCTTTCTCTGGGTTCTGTGTGCTTGTGTGTGGTGGCAGACAGGAGCTTGCGTGTGTGTGACCAGGGTGTGTCCGTGTCGGATCCAGACACAGTGGATGTGTCTCTGAAGGTGCTGAAGAATCAGTGTGTGGTGGAGGGGGCTCATACCGTCTACCTAGAGGCACTTAACAGGGTAAGGCTATGACCCCATTCCATCAATTCAAGGCACTTATCCACCTCCCCGCGCTCCTTATTTTAGTAATTTTCCAACAGTAATTTCTGTAACACGTAGTGATATTTTAAATATAACAGGGATAGTTGCGTCTGCCTAAGTGAATGTATCTATGTGAGTGAACGTTGTGTGTTTCAGTTTATCAGCAGCACTGCCATCCAGGAGTGTGGCTTGCGGGTTCTGTCTGCCTTGGCAGACTGCTCCGGTGCTGTGGACCTGCTCTGCCAACAGGGGGCGGTTGACACAATACTGCATACACTACAGATGTTCCCCAGGGAACGAGGTGAGAGGGTGCAGAGCACAGCCGGCTTGCCAGATCTGGATCATAGACTACTGAATATGTATGTTCCTGCCAAATGAAGAAATAAAACCATGCGACAGGTCTCCTGACGTGTACTTATTAGGATTCAAGGAGGAACTTCCGGTTATTTAGTCCCTGACCCCCAACTGTACCCCTTTAACAGAAACACACTACTGGGGTCTCAACCTCCTTTACTACCTGATCTCTAAGAAGAAACTGTCCCGATTGATCATCCCTGTCCTGTCATCGGTTCTCGTCACCTCTCTCCTTCAGTTCAGAGAGGACACTGAGGCGCTGTTTAAGGTGAATAAGTGTGTTTTGTCAAAGAGTGGTCCACGGCCATCGAGTCGTTTGGGATGAAACGCACCCTTGACGTTTCTTTTCTGAATAGGGGTTCCAGGTGGCCCTTCGGATGCTGGACGTCTGTCCCGGGGCTGCAGGCGAGCTGCAGAGGGAAGGCCTTGACAGGGAGGTCTTCCGCCAGCTCAGAGACAACCTACCCGAGCGACGCCACAACCCGGTGGGTGTCCGTCTCCTCAAAAATGTTGGGCATCTCCTGCTATCTTCTTACCGTACCCTCTTTTTTTCCCCATCATCGGCTTTCCCGTCCATCGCCCCGTCTTTCCTCTGCCTGTCTTCGTCACCCTTTCCCCACCTCCCAGGTGCATCAGGCCGCGTGTCTGGCACTGTCTAAGATGTGCGGGGACGCCGAGCTGAGGTACGCCATGTTGGAGAAGGCCTGCCAGGACGGGGACGTGGCCATGGCCGACTGTCTCATCCAGCTAGGAGCCGACATCAACCGGAAGACCAGGACAGAGTCCCTCATATATCAGGTGGGGACAATCGAGCAGTGGTCTCTGTTGGAACACTGTTATGTGTGTGTGTCTACAGTCCCTGCTCCCTTATCCAGTGGAGTTCAGCTCGGATACAACAGAATTCCGGGTCAAAGATCTCAGTCCTCTTGCTTTCCCCTTCAGTGTCTCTCCGGCTCAGCCACTCCTCCGTCCTCCTCCAGGTTTGTGAGCAGGGTGGGCCCCTGGAGCTTGTGGAGCTGCTCCTCAGATGTGGGGTCCACGAGCAGCACCTGCGTGGGGCCCTGGGCGCCAGCCTGCGTCGTGGCGACAGCCCCGTGGTAATCCAGCTGCTGGGGCGCCTGGGGCTGGACCTGAACAACAATGCCCTCTGCCTGGGGGGATTCAGGCTGGGTCGGGTGGACGCTGCGTGGCTTGGCACCCTGCTCTCTGAGATCAACAGCCCCTACAGCCTGCCACCATGCACAAGTAGGTCCCATACCTGGTGCTGAGTTCCCAATTGACCCTCCTCGCTAGATGCTTCTGTACATCTATGGGAAATATGGGGAACCTCTATCCAGCTTATAGGAAAAATTAAACCAATATATATTACTTGTGTATTCCCAACCTCAGAGGGATTTTAACTTTTTATAATGTGTGCCTGTCCTTGACTGTTTACAGGTAAAGGAGAGCGTTTAGCTCGGTATGTGCGTTCCTTGCAGAGGAGTAAGTCGACCCCTGACCCCTGCCTGACGGGTTACCTGTCAGATGAAAGTGATGACTCCTGCTTTCTGTCTCTGGGAGACAGTCTGGTGTTCACCTATGACGACATTGAGAGTGAGGGTGAGCAAAGTGTCTTGGGAGATACATGATGCTTTCATATTACCTGGCTTCAAAAGAGGGGTCGACCAATATAGTTTTTTCAGGAATGATTCCAATTATTAGTTATCTGGGAGACCAATGACTGATATTTGGGTCCGACAGTCAAAATTAAATACCAGAAAACAAAACAATATTGGTACATACATGTTTGTGCAGGGATCTTCTAGACATTTCTTATGAACTGTCATTTCATGTTTAAAATTATTAACTAAATAGCTTCTGAAATCAGGTCCGTTTTACTGTCTACAATATTTGGCAGGTTTCTTTCCTGTAAAAATTAACGAGTTAAGTACAACTTTTCTGTGGTGTAGCCAACTGTAATGAAATGTGGTTTCAAAAGAGAATGTTAAGAAGGTCATAAACTAAAATATGCTTCAATTATTACAGCACATAAGCATATGTAAGTCGGGCCCAATTCTATGAACGCAATGTATTAACATGGTAACTGGGAACCTGACATTACAAACAAGTTACATTTACTTTTTTAATACCACTTTATTTAAGACCAACTTCACAACAACACATCAGGACATCAATTCTATGGAATTATCAACCATTTTTAGAGGACATCAATTCTACGGTATTATCCACCATTGTTAGAGGACTGAACGTTTATTGGAAGCTTTTCACAGCGTTTTAGTGTTTCTCACTCTTAGTGGGATTCCACAGATGTACTTCCTATTGTGCCACATTTTTAAAACGTCTTGCAAAAAACTGTGGCCTTTTATTTCCTTTCGCTACAACAGATTTCAACCTTGAAGCCAAGTTGCTGTTGTCGAAATAATTCTGTGTTTCTGCAATCTTGTCTTGCGAACACCCTTGGTATAAGTGCAAAAATTAACATTATGTCGAGTAACCCTAACATTTTTTTTTTTTGCAAGTAACGGTAAACATATAAAATAGCTATTACATTTAAATAATGTTAGCTATTGGTGTGACATTCAAGTTAATGTAGTTTGCCAGGTAGTCAGTTTAGTAAATCATTAATGATAGGCAAAATAATTGCCTCACAAGGCAGGTGAAATCTTTAACGTTAGCAATGTTGACTTTACTTTTGCTAAACCTAGTTACCGTCATGTAAAAACATATAATACTCGCTCGTATTTGTTTTTTGTTATATATATTAATTGTTTTCTATACGAAAATAAACTCAAACTTTAGCGCTAGTTGTCTTATACAGCAACAAAGCGCTGTACAGGCCGTGTGTGAATCTTTTTCTGCTAGTAGGCTACACGGTGGACTAACGTTAATCCACCAAATATTGAAACTGGGTATTGTCATCGTAGAAAAGGATGCTAATATTTGTCGCAACGTCAGCATTCTCTACCTTTGAAAAAACAACCTCTCGTCTTTGCCATCTTTTTGCGTTCCTCATTCACACGTTTCTTACAAATATGTTTATACAGTTTTGAATTGCTGTTCTCTCATAATGTATATCCAATCTGATAATTCTGTGGTTGGGCCGTAGAGCCATATATGCAAAAACCTTTCAGAGAGAAGCGGCTTCCAGAGAAGCGCATTTAAGTATGTTATCGGTAGACATATCCTTCAAATTAACGATTCCGATTATTGTAAAAAGTATGAATATGGGTCTTATAATCGGTCGACCTTTACTTCAGGTCTACTGTCCAATCAGAATCACTTTTATTTTCCAAATATACACAAGCACAATTTCTACTTGAGTTATATTGCTGCTAGTGGTAGACAAGCCACAACACTGTGTTGTGTCCCTGTAAACATACTGGGACAGAATAAACCAAACCAAACCTACTTAAGCTGATATACATGCTCACTACTCATTGTATATAAATGTATTAGATGATATCATATAGGGGGTTAGAGTTAATCATGTGTCTGATGGCAAAGTTAAGGAATGTCGGTTGGCAAAGAGTGTAAATGGCTGCAGTTATTAACCCATGACATCCACAATGTCATCTTATTTTGCCAGGAAGTGATTCCCATTCAGTGGGGCTGTCCCCCGGGGATGCATCCGAAGATTGGAAAGCAGGGTCTCGGAAGAGGAGCAGTCAGAGCGGCAGGCACTGTAGCGTAGAGGTGAGCTACTAAACATAAACAATGGGGGTTGTCCGACCCTGAATGCTGATTGGCTGAAGGCCTTGGAACGTCAGACCTTGTTTACTGTGTGACTTGAATGCTGACTGATTAAAAGCTAGATATATGATACTGCTAGCAGGTATGTTTCGTTACTAAGGCAACAAATGCTGCCATCTAATCAATTTGCAAGGCAAATCGGTGGATGTCGGACTATTTATTTCTCGGTGTAATATTTATATTAGACAGGACCGTAAGCAACATTTGGAGGGGAGAGGGTGACTTGGACCACTAGAACATTCCAAACTGCAACGTTGATACATTTCTAATGGAATTAATTGCAGTTTGGGTGGCAGTGGCTATTATAGTGTAAAAAATATACTCAATACTCAAATAATGCAAATTTGTGGAAGGTTCATGGAAACCTTGTTGAATATCCTTTACATTGAACTTGCTCTAATCACTGGAAACAACCACTGCTGTTTAGGGAGAGGCTTCTGTGTGGCACACATCTTTTTTTTTTTTTTTTATTTAAACAGATGAAAAAGCTAGGAGGAAAAATTGGCCATGCAAATGTACTGTATGTAATTGAAGCTCCACGGTATCTAAATAGATATTATTTTCTTAGTTATGCTTTTAAAGAGAATAAAATGTCCTTTTACCGTTTTGAAGATATTAATAGTACAGGCAATAAACCTTTCAATTTGCCATTTAATTTACAAAGCAATCAAACAAGCATATATCTATCCACAGGGAGTCAAAGGTGAGTTGGAGCCTTTTCAAAAGCAGTACGGAAAGGCAGTTTCTAACCAGAAAGGTACTTATATTGGATCCCGTTGTAATTGTTGACAAAAATCAACAGTATATCAGTGGTAATTTCCTTATTCGTATTTCCACTCTAGGTATTAACTCGCCAGTGCTGGGTTCAAGGGATAACTCCTCCCCTTTGGGTGGGGACAGAGAGCGGATCCGCATACTGGACCTATCAGGCAATGAGCTTGAATGTGTATCATGTTTGATGGGGCCCGGTTCTGTCCAACAGCAGCTGGAGTGCCTGTATCGCCTGGACCTGAGCCAGAACAACCTATCAGAGTTCCCCTTTGGGCTCTGTAAGGTATGGGGTCTGTTCAGAATGCTTCCAATTATAAAATGCCAAACAATATAGTGCATTCCATGTTCTGTGTTGGGCGAGATTGTTTTATCCTATTCTTCTGTTAACTTCCCTTTTTAGTTTTTTTACCCAGTAAGACACTAAATTGGTTTGTGAGACTAGTCAGGATTCAAGATTGTAGCTCTTGACAGATTTCTGAACTCCCGAGGCAAACCAATTGTGTTGTTCCTCATTTGGTCCCTCCCAGAACAAAGGTTATAGACGTAATCTTAAGGTATATTTGCATGGTTTTATTTAACGCTTCAAATATTTTCTACTTTTATTAGAGTTTGAGGAGTCTCACTCGTCTAGATCTCCAAGGCAACCAGCTGCAGTCGTTGCCGGCGGAGCTTCTGGCCCTGCCCGCACTGAGCATGCTCAATGTGTCACGCAACTGTGTGGGCCCGCTCCTGACCTTTGACCCCACTGTCACCTGCCCTTCGCTGAAGCAACTAAACCTGTCCTTCAATCACATCACCACCTTTCCGCAGCATCTGGGCAGGGTCATGGAGCGGATGGAGGAGCTGTTTCTGGAGGGGTAGGATGGAACATCTTGTTTTTCAATTCAATGTGTAGTCAAGAATAAACGTCTCCAATGCTTTAAAAACCTACTTTGTTTTTACGAGACTGATAGAATACTCCTAGTAGGGCAGGTCCATGTGGTACTCCAGTCAAGTTAATTGTTGTCATTTTAAGTATCTCACATGTTCCATGAGAGTTCTGACTGACCATACACTGTTCATGTATTTCCTCTCCTCCAGGAACAGAATGAGCGAGCTGTGCTCTCCTCTGTGTCTGCCGGAGATGAAGCTACTAGACGTTAGTAAGAACAGTCTGGAGATGGTCTCCAGTGACTTCCTTTCAGGCTGCCTCAAGCTAGAGACTTTCAGTGCCTGTACCAACCAACTCAGTGAGTACATGGCTAGTACCTAGTCATTTGAAACCGTAATTTGCATAATATGCATTTTGTCAGATTAGGACATTTTAGAGATCATCCTTGCTTGTTGCACTTCTGTAGGTTCCCTTTCTGACTTGCCTTCCAAAATAACAACTTTGAAGTTATCAGAAAACCGATTCACTTGCATTCCGGAGGCCATTCTTGGTCTTCCAAAGTAAGTAGGATGTTTTCATGTTTTTAATGAAGACGTATTCTAAATATTGTGGTATATTTGGTGTTGAAACTGTGTTTATAACAGTGATCATCACTGGTAAATCCCAGCTTCCTGTTTGTCCCACAGTTTAAGGTCCATAGACATGCGGGCCAATGACATATCAGTTCTACCAGGCCCATCCGCTTGGGCGTCGGTTAGCCTTCGTGAGCTGATATTTGGTCAGAATCACATCGAAACCCTAGACCTGAATGGACCTGTCTACAAATGGGCCCGAGTAGAGAAACTGCACCTGAGTGAAAATAAGCTAACAGAGGTCTATTTATTTCCTTTATTCATTTATATTTAGTTTGATGATCATAAAACGTCACATTCACTAAAGACATTAAATGTGTCTCATGCTGCTCCCACCAACCGCATCTCACACCTTGATGCTAATCGGCAGGTTTTTAGATACGCGTCGATTAATTGGTTTACTGATTCTGACCTTTAATCCCTGTCTGTTTAAGGTCCCTCCTCAGATTGGACTGCTGGAGGAACTGACCTCTCTGGACGTGAGTCGTAATGGCGGTCTATGTTCCTTTCCTGACGAGATGGGCAAGCTGGGTCGCCTCTGGGACCTGCCGCTGGATGGACTGAGGCTCAGCCTGGACCTCAAACACATAGGCAACAAGACCAAAGACATTGTCAGGTGAATGTCTTCATCGGTCTGCACATAACAGCTTTAGAGGCCGTTGAAGATGGTTTGGTCTAGGCAGAAATATTGGTTTAAGTTTGTTGTTTTGGCTGGATGAGCCTTTTAGTTGGAAGGGAAATGTGGGTACAAACCCACACCACCTCCCTTTCCTCCTTTTTGGTTCTGTGTTCTTTACATGGGGGGAACCGTACAGTAGTTTTCCTTGCTCATTGCCTACAGGGATTGATATTTTTTTATATTTTGGTGTTGAAATCTTTATTAGTAGTATTGTATACATAATCCTGTGATGGCTGTAAATTACCCCAGAGGAGAAGAATCTAAGAACCAGAGTATTGTTACGCATGTTCTCACACAAATGTTTGAACTTGAAATGTGTTCACATAACCCCCCAAAAACTAAGATTTGTTTAAAACAACTCAGTACCACCACTTTATTTCACATTACACCAGAATTTCCCTTCCTACCAGAAGGTCAATGCCGCAATCTGTTCTGTAACCCAGGTTTCTCCAGCAGCGTTTGAAGAAAGCTGTTCCGTATTTTCGAATGAAGCTCATTGTGGTAGGCAATGCTGGCAGTGGGAAGACCGCTCTGATCAGGCAGCTTATGAAGCTCAAGCGTTCCCAGTGGCAGTCTGAGCTTCCCCCGGTGGGGATTGACGTCCGTGACTGGACCGTCCGCGATCGGGACAAGAAGCACATGGTACTGAACGTGTGGGACTTCTCTGGTAGGTCAACTCTCTGCTCTGGTGTTGTTTTAGATGTCAGCATTTTTCAAGTAGTTCTGTATGTGTCGTGATTAATTGTTTTGGACTTGATCCGGGCCTTGGACGGTGGGCCTGAGGGTGGACAGGCTTGGTCCGAGTGTAGATTGAACCGTCTGTGCTCGCTACTCAGGTGGAGAGGAGTTCAGTGGGTCTCACCCGGACTTCCTGACGCCACGTGCCCTCTACCTGGTGGTGTATGACCTCAGTAAAGGTGCCGTCCAGGTGGACGCTCTCAAACCCTGGCTGTTCAACATCAAGGTGATTCACAACCCCTCCAAGCCGACACGGGCGGTCACAGCCTTGTGCGCTTCTCTTGGCTTGTGATCCGCTCAACGTCTCCATATCTGGGTTTGTGCTGCATAGGCGGTGGCACCCCTGTCTCCAGTCATTCTGGTAGGGACGCACACGGACAAAAGCGATGACGTCCAGCTTCAGGCGTGCCTAGATAAGATACGCCTGGAGCTCCTCCACCAGCAGGGTTTCCCCGCCATCCGGGACCACCACATGGTGACCGTGGGCGACGAGTCCGACTCTATCGGCCGACTGCGCAAGGCCGTCGTCAGGGAGGTCACCAGCTTCAAGGTGGCTAGTTTTGTTAATGTACATTCTCACGCTGTTTTCGCTGGCCTTCAATGTTCGTGTCACCTACTCTTTTGTCTTGAGTTCACGCTTGCGTGAAATGTGTTTTTCTACTCGTATCGTTTGTCACGGTCGGCTCCGTGGATGTCACTGTGGGGGGCAAAGCCAACTCACGAAGCCCCCTAAGTGATTCAACCGCCTCGCTCTCGCGATCCCCTAGATCCAGGGGCAGCTGGTGATGGGGCAGCTGGTCCCAGAATGCTACGTGGAGCTGGAGAAGAGGGTGCTCCTGGAGAGGGCCAGGGTGTCGGGGGAGTTCCCTGTTCTCCCACACCACACCCTGCTACAGCTCATCCAGGACAGTCA
The DNA here is from genome assembly GCA_016801125.1 of Novumbra hubbsi. Classification (NCBI taxonomy): domain Eukaryota; kingdom Metazoa; phylum Chordata; class Actinopteri; order Esociformes; family Umbridae; genus Novumbra; species Novumbra hubbsi. The sequence continues at coordinate 7,066 of JACXGK010002961.1, read as the reverse complement.
ACTGCAGTTGGAGGAGGCTGAGTTGACCCACGCCGTGCACTTCCTCAGCGAGGCTGGTGCGTGTTTTGGGTAGAACCGCGTATACACTGATTGTGAAAAGTAGATTTTTTTGTTACCCTGTGACTTTGTCCTTTTAATGGATTTAAATATGTTCGTTTATAGGAGTCCTTCTGCATTTTGATGACCCAGCACTTCAGCTCACAGAACTCTACTTCATTGACCCACAGTGGCTGTGTAATATCATCTCACAGGTAGCCTTAGCAATCACCATCCTTGTGCGGACCAATACTCCCATTTGTATACTAACCTTAACACTTATCTCGATTGCAACGTTTGCCCTAAACTTGACCCACGAGCCGGACAAAAACCCTTTTCTTTTCCCCTGTTGGAATTGGCTCAAGATCCCAACAAGATCAACCCTTTCTTGTTTTGCTGTTCTTGCATCGCTTTTACATGTCCTCCAGTCACTCCTTGCCCCCCTATTTCTGAGTAGAAGCTGACTCTGAAGTGCTCAGGGTTTTGGGAGCCCCCCAATGGAGTGGTCCAGCGCTCAGTGGTGGAGCGACTTCTGTCGGACAGTAAGTGTTTCCCAAGGAGCCACCTGACCCAATATTTTAAACTGCTGGAGAAGTTCCAGATTGCTCTGCCCTTTGGAGAGGACCAGCTTCTAGTTCCAAGCAGGTGAGAGCAAAACCAGATTGGCCTGATCTTAGTATTGTTTGGAAATTGAAACTTTCCACCATATTGGCTCAAAAAACGCCTCGCCGAAACTCTGACCCATTAACCCCCCCCCCACTTCCCCAGTCTGTCTGAACACCGCCCTGTGATCGAGTTGCCCCACTGTGAGAACTCTGAGGTGATCGTGCGTCTGTATGAGATGCCTTACTTCCCCATGGGCTACTGGTCCCGACAGATCAACCGCCTGCTGGAGGCCTCCTCCTTCATTCTCCCTGGCAGAGGTACTAGTTCTGTGGAGTCTGGTAGACAGATGGTAACACATAAGGTGGAGAATGTTATACGGAGAATGATGAAGGATTTGCTCAGAAAATGAATAAACATTTGACTGTTCCATTATTAATGACTTTAAATTTACATAAAAATTTAGATATGTATAAATAAATACAAATGAAGAGACCACTGCACCTTTCAAAAAAGTTCAAATTTTAAGTGAGGAGCAGAAGGGTTTAATTAAAAACCCACTGCAACTCTCTCAAAAGGTTTCTCATTCAATTATTTGGAAAGGAATTAAAAGGGAGCAGTGGTCTTTCCAGTGCGTACAGTCTTGACCGTTATTACGCCATTTTGTTCTCAACAAATTACACCATGTACAATATACTTTTGGATCTTTCATATTTTTCTTCATCCGGACCCGATGTGTGATTTAAGTGTTCCCCAAAAATTGTTTTTGCAGTATTTGTGCAGAGATTGATAAATATTTCAGTCTGTGTATTGATAAATTAATTAAGTGGACTGTTCTAATTTCAAGTCTGCCATATGTGTGAGCCGCTTCATGCTGTGTGTTTCTAAGGGGTTGTGTTCGTGTTAATGCAGAAAAAATGCCGCGTCTCAACCGCATCTACTGGAGGAGAGGCATCTACCTGAGCTGGTCTCCCGAGGCCTACTGCCTGGTGGAGGCCGCCAACGTAGCGGACAACCCGGCCAGTTTCGTCAAGATCACGGTGCCCTGCTCCCGCCAAGGTACTGGCGCTGCCCAGAAGCAGTGTGTCAAGCCTCCAACCAGGACCCAAGTTCATTTTTGCTCTCTTTAAACTTTTGTCTTTAGTTTCAACAGTCTACTGGACATGTCGATGTACAAAGTGGATGTTAACATGTACATGGACGTGTCGATGTACAAAATGGACATATAGCTGTACATAATGGACATATAGATGTACATAATGGACATATAGATGTACATAATGGACAGATAGATGTACAAAATGGACATATAGATGTACAAAATAGACATATAGATGTACAAAATAGACATATATAAATGTACATGAAAGTGTTGATGTACAAGATGGACATATAGATGTACGAAACGTACGTATAAATGTACATGGACATATAGATGTACAAAATACGCATAGAAATAGACGTGTGGATGTAGAAAATGGATGTGCACGTACATACTTGATTGATATTATGGCAACCTCACCGCCAGGTCGCGTGTTGCTGGGGCGGGTGGTGGACCATGTGGATTCTCTCCTGGAGGAGTGGTTTCCGGGTCTCCTCAACACCGACATCCATGGCAGCGGGGAGGCCCTCCTGAAGAAGTGGGCGCTGTACAGCTTTTCGGACGGCCAGGAGTGGAGCAAGATACTCCTGGAGGACCTGTTCGCTCGCATAGATAAAGGTCGGTCTGTTTCCTCGCGCTGCATACCGGCGCTAGTCGTGTTCTGGGGGATTTCGTGGTTAAGACGTCATGACAGGCTACACCGCTTTAAGGTGCCTGTGCTCAGCGGCCGTAGACAGAACGTGGCCAGACTGGGCGTTTCCCTGGTTCACGAGAGGGAATCCCACGTAGAGACACAAGGAGCCACTTTAACAGTGAGTGTAACAACACTGTCTGCTGTCCGTCTGCCCCCATAGACTGTCTGTTGGTTGACCCAGAGGACCCCCACTGCACAGTGCCCATCTCTCAGATCTCCCCGGACCTCGTCCTCAGTGACCAGCCGCCTGGCATCGTTTTAGACTGCGAGGAGTTGGAGATGGAATGTACCAAAGAGCACCTGCTGGGTGAGACTTATGATGCCATTTATTGTTATAACACCGTCTCTCATTAACAATGATCGATAAAGCGCAAAAAAGCTAAGGAAAGAAAATAAGACAAGGAGACATTACTGGGACAACAATTTTTCAGACACAATCTGCTATTAACATATGTAGTTGTTTTCTGAATCTAGGGGATGGCGGTTTTGGGTCTGTCTATCGAGGCACCTACAAAAATGAAGAAGTGGCCGTGAAGATATTCAACAAGCACGCCTCGGAGCTCTATATCCACCGACTACTCCGACAGGTAACCTAAACTGAAACCGCTACTTCACAGCTACTGATCTTTGCTGATCCTGGAGAGTTAGACCGGAGTGGCTGTGGAGACGCTACCTGAGCAGAGGCCATTTGGCTCAATGTGGAGTTAGGATTCTTTCCCGGACAGTTTCAAACATCTGTAACATGATGTGCTGGCGGTCTCTTCCCTCCATCTGTCCCTCCCCAGGAGTTGGTGGTGTTGGGTCGTCTCCACCACCCCAGCCTGGTGGGTCTGCTGGCGGCGGGGACAAGCCCTCACCTCCTGGTGATGGAGCTCGCGCCCCGGGGGTCCCTGGACTCCTTGTTTGAACACGAGAACGGCAGCCTCAACCGGAAGCTGCAGCACCGCATTTCCCTCCAGGTGGCGGACGGGCTCAGGTGTGTTTATCGGCCAAACAGACATCGGCCAAACAGACATCGGCCAAACAGACATCGGCCAAACAGACATCGGCCAAACAGACATCGGCCAAACAGACATCGGCCAAACAGACATCGGCCAAACAGACATCGGCCAAACAGACATCGGCCAAACAGACATCGGCCAAACAGACATCGGCCATTTGACACCAGCCAATAGACATCTGCCAATAGACACAAGCCCTGGTTACTCACTCAGGGCTATGGACACACCACACACAGACACACAATGTTCAATTTCAAATTATGTTCACAAGGATGTAATTTATTTTTACATGATTTGACCTTAAACAAAACCAAAAACAAATGTAATCCGCTCCGAAACCTCCCAGTTTCGACACGTTGTCCGTGACGGTTTTGGGACGTCCCGTCTGTGTGTCCAGGTATCTCCACTCATCCATGATCATCTACCGGGACCTGAAGCCTCATAACGTGCTGTTGTTCAACCTGAAGACGGACTCGGAGGTCATCGCCAAGATCACTGACTACGGCATCTCTCAGTACTGCTGCAGCATGGGCGTCAGGAGCTCGGAGGGAACCCCAGGTACGACACCACCCCCCCGCCCGTCGTGCTTCACGTCCCGTTCCCTCCCAAGTCTCTCTCTGCTCCTCCTCTCCTACCGCCGTTCCCCGAAAAACCTCTCTCCGTTCCCCAGGTTTCAGAGCGCCGGAGGTTGCCCGTGGCAACGTGATCTACAACCAGCAGGCCGACGTGTTCTCCTTCGGCCTGCTGCTCTACGACCTGATGACCTGTGGCGAGCGCATCTCGGACGGCATGAAGTTCCCCAGCGAGTTTGACGAGGTGGCGGTTCAGGGCAAGCTGCCAGGTAACACTCATCTGGGGGGCACTCTGCCCAATTACCTGTCAGTTAACTGTCTTACTAACCCTCAACGTAAACCTTATTTCTAACTTTTCAAGCATTTTCACTTTCACTCTAACGCTTATTCTAAATCGAACCCTAATCTCAACCTAAGTGTGCATTTACTTAACCCTATAGTGCTGTGGGCTGTTTAGATCTAGATGAAAAGCTGGACAAAAGCAGCGTGCAGGATGATTCAACGGTTGTGGTTCCCCACAGATCCGGTGAAGCACTATGGCTGCTCTGTGTGGCCCGGCTTCCAGGGCCTGATGAAGGACTGCATGATGGAGAGGCCCCAGGACAGACCCACCTCCGCCCAGGTTACTGCACCGCTGTATTTACCGGTAGAACCCCTCGTGTCGGCGCCTTTGGAGCAATGCTTGCCCTATGTTCGCTACCCGAGAACGGGCGTGAAGGGTTCAGTGCAAAGCGTTGATAATGGACCAGTAAACCCTCACATTCACCCGGTGCTTGGTGGAGGAGGGTGTGACCGTCAAATATTACGTGAAGTGTAGATGATTGACAAACTTGTTTGCAGGTGTTGTACTGACTGTGCACATTATTTTCCATATCTTTCTCCATCTTTATGTGCTTCCCTTACTGTGACCGGCCGTGTGTGTGTGTGTGTGTGTGTGTGTGTAGGTGTTTGACAGGCTGAACTCTGGGGAGATGCTGTGTCTGATTAAGGAGGTGGTGATCAACGGTGTGCCCGGGGCCCAGTGCTTCACGGTGGGCAGCAGCCCCGGCTCCTCCCCCCGGGCCTGGGTGGGGGCGGGAAGCAGCACCCAGAGAATGGGCTTCGTGGCGTCGGTCCACTTGGACACGGAGACGGTCACCACGCAGGTATTCTGAGCTCCGGTCGGATCCTGCACGGATCTCAGAAAGTGTCGGCGTCACTATAACGGCTTAAGCAACAACGTTATTACTTCAGGTCGAGTAGTAACCCAGTTAGGAGTTCTGGTAACGTTCTATTTCCTTACTGACACACCGTAGGTTTTCATGACAGGCGGCGTCTTGAAACACGGAACCCAACCACGCCGATCCCAATCAAAATGGCCTCGTTCCTAAACGCTCACGCCTTCATTCCCCCTCCAGCAGGTCGACACAAGTCCTGTCTTATGCCTGGTGACCGTCCAGGTCCCGGACGAGGTGTGTGATTGGCTGGTGGCTGGGACCCAGTCGGGGGCTCTAGTAGTCATCAGTACCGAGGACCCGTCCATCTGGCACCGCCTGCAGAACGTCTCTGACGCTGTGACGTCGCTGTTCTTCCACACACACCCCAAACGCAGGTGAACGTGGAATGACAATATAGACAGTAGTGTGTGTTTACAGCTGCTTCGACGGGGTGTCACCGTTGATAACACTGACCCTGGGATTTTGCTTTCAGTCAAAGAAAGAACTACCTGTTAGTTGGGACGGCAGATGGAGTTCTGACGGTGTTCGAGGACTCGGCTCTCCAGGTGAAGAACGGCCAGCCAGTCAAGACTTTGGCCATTGGGAATGTTAACACACCATTGATGTGTCTGGGCCAATCGGGTCACTCTCTGGACAGAACCACTGTGTGGGCTGGCTGTGGGACCAGGGTCCTTTCCTTTACCGCCAGCTATGATGTCTGGAAGACCATTGACACTAAACCACAGCTTCTCTGCCAGTGAGTGTACACTAAACCCTAAACCCAACCTCCTCTAACAGTGTGTGTACAATAAACCTAACTACCTATAACAGTGAGTGTACACTACACTCTAAACCCAACCACCTATAACAGTGAGTGTACACTACACCCTAAACCCAACCACCTATAACAGTGAGTGTACACTACACCCTAAACCCAACCACCAATAACAGTGAGTGTACACTACACCCTAAACCCAACCACCTATAACAGTGAGTGTACACTACACCCGACACCACTACCGTCACCAGTGATGTTCACCTTCTGCGGTTTATTCCCACAGTTTGTCTGCCGGCAGTGCTTTTGATCAGTCATCAGAATGTGTGTAGTGAGCTGCTGTGTGTGTGTGTGTCCTCCAGACAGCAGGGGGCGGTGAGCAGCGAGGCCTGTGTGTCTCGTATGGTGGTGGAGAAACACGTGTACCTCAGCAAGGCTGGAGGGCAGAGTGTGGAGGTGTGGGACAGGAAGAGTGACAGGATGATCCACTACATCGACTGTGCCCACCTTCTCAGGTCAGCTGAATGTCCCACCACACACACACACACACACGCTCACAAACAGACACACACACACACGCTCACAAACAGACACACACACACACGCTCACAAACAGACACACGCACACACGCTAACAAAAGGACAAACACTGACAAATGGACACGCACACAGAAAAACCCAGACGGAACCACACACACACACACACACACACATACGCAGACATTAGTGTAACCCCACGTCAACGTGTTAGTAACCCCACGCTGTGTTCTTGGTCCACAGGCACACACACAGACAGGGCTCCTGCCGGCACCCCAGGAGGACCGGCTCGGAGCTGGACTTTGGAGCGGAGCCTCCGACCCGGGCCGGCGTCAAGTCTCTCCTCCTGCAGCCCGCCACCGGGACTCTGTGGATCGGCACCCGAGGAGGCTTCCTGCTCCTGGTGGAGCTGACCAGCTGCCAGCTGCTGCAGGTCTTCTGCCCTCGGTGCCAGTCCATACGCAGCATGGCCTCTGTGTTTATAGGTAACTCCTGCCCTGTCCATACGCAGCATGGCCTCTGTGTTTATAGGTAACTCCTGCCCTGTCCA
>JACXGK010002960.1:37021-49535 GCA_016801125.1 Novumbra hubbsi | reverse complement strand
CTAGAAGACATCCAGCACATGGAGACATTCAGAAGATAGAGACATCTAGAAGACATCCAGCACATGGAGACATTCAGAAGATAGAGACATCTAGAAGACATCCAGCACATGGAGACATTCAGAAGATAGAGACATCTAGAAGACATCCAGCACATGGAGACATTCAGAAGATAGAGACATCTAGAAGACATCCAGCACACGGAGACATTCAGAAGATAGAGACATCTAGAAGACATCCAGCACATGGAGACATTCAGAAGATAGAGACATCTAGAAGACATCCAGCATATGGAGACATCCAGTAGTTAGAGACATCTAGAAGACATCCAGCACATGGAGACATTCAGAAGATAGAGACATCTAGAAGACATCCAGCACATGGAGACATTCAGAAGATAGAGACATCTAGAAGACATCCAGCATATGGAGACATCCAGTAGTTAGAGACATCTAGAAGACATCCAGCACATGGAGACATTCAGAAGATAGAGACATCTAGAAGACATCCAGCATATGGAGACATTCAGTAGATAGTGACTTCTAGAAGACATCCAGCACATGGAGACATCCAGTAGTTAGAGACATCTAGAAGACATCCAGCACATAGAGACATTCAGTAGATAGAGACATCTAGAAGACATCCAGCACATAGAGACATTCAGAAGATAGAGACATCTAGAAGACATCCAGCACATGGAGACATCCAGTAGACAGAGACATCACAACGTTGGGATGCTGTGTAAAACGCTAACAGACAGAATGCAATGTGTGCAAATCCTCCCGCCCTATAACTATTTGAAAATACTACAACGACAACATATTCAATGTTGAAACTGAGACATGTTATTGTTTAGGGAAAAACACAAGCCCATTTCAAATGTGATGCCAGCGAGATGTTTCCACCAAGTGGGGGCAGGGGCATGTTTACCGCGGTCTTGTATCACCTCTTCTTTTAATAATACTCTGAAAGTGTTTGGAAACTGAGAAGACCATTGCCGTAGTATTTAAAGTGAAATGTTTTCCCATTCTTGCTTGATTTAAGATTTCAGCTACCAAACAGTTCGGAGACTCCTTGTTGTATTTTTCTTTTCATAATGTGGCAAATGTTTCCAATGGGTCACAGGTCTGGACGGCAGACAGGCCCGTTGTGCACCCAGACTCTTTTTTCTCTTCCAATATTGTGTTTTTTTGGCCTTGTGCCCCGCGTACAGGGCCGGACCTTAGCATGAGCAACATAAACGTCCGCTTAGGGCCCTCCACCACCAAAATGTTGCTAAGGGCCTCCAAAAGGCTGGTTCCGGCACTGCTTGGGCACAGACCCTACTCCAGATTCTACGAATCTTTTAATGATACTGTGTAACACAGTGTTTCTTAAACTGTTGCACTGTTTGCCTGCACAGCCTTTCACTGAGTGGGGAACACCTGCCCCCCCCCCCCACACACACACACCGGAGAGAGCCGGTCTATAGTGGCAGCACACACACACACACACCGGAGAGAGCAGAAGTAGGCTAGACAGAGGTCCCCAACCGGCTCTCCCCTGTCTAGCCTCTTGCTTCTCCACAGAACACATGGAGACTAATGAATCAGACTTGTGTAGCAGAAGACACAGACAACCACACTGTTACACACAAACAAAACGGAGAGATACAGAGAGGGAGGGAAATAACCCCTTTCACAGCTTTCATCTGAGCCAGTGTCTCCTCCGATCTCCGCTCAACTCCTCCAGGAGTTTCGACGGAGTCTGGACCTCTGTCTTAGCATCTCTCCTCTACCTCCTTCACACAGGTCCCCGGTGAGAAGATCTGGAACGCGGAGCGGTGGGCCCTAACATATAACTAGCATTTCTAAGTGGAAATGACAGCGTTAAAGAAAACCCCCTGTACGTTATGTATCTTGAATGTAGGAGGACATTGTTCATGTGCCGGCTCTGGTACGTTAAGGATGTAGGTAATGTTGTAGCCTTTTTAACCTCTGTCTCCAGCTGTTTGTCTTTTTGTATGTCAAACCTAGCTGTGGACAACAAACCATAGCCCTACTCCTAATCCTAGCCCACAAACCTACATTATAAACTTAAACTTTTTTTTATTTTTCGACCAGCTCAATGGATTGATACAGTGAAACCTAAGCGCACACACACACAAACACACTCCCCTCCTGTCGGCTGTGTGAGGGGAGTGTCGGGGCCTTCGGTCTGTCTTCCAGTCACCAGTTGTCCTGGAAACGACGCTGTAAATGGTTCATCTGCTCCTCCAGCGTGGTCTCCTGGACTCCTACACACACACACACAGGCGCATGTGCATACAAACACACACACAAACACATACATATCTATTACAAACAAAAGGAACATCAAATGTATGCAGTGTTCCTAACCAACTCTGTCCTGTAGGCAGACCTGCTGTGATAGGCCCAGAGGAGCCCTTTGTCTGTCCGCCCCATTCAATGTACTTACTGCAGTAGAGGTCCTCATACAGCTATCAGAACAGTAATGGACTTGAACATTTCGGGCTTTAACTCTGATGCCGTTACATCACTAATACATATCAATACCACCTTTGATGATACGGCCAAAGTCCTTCTCCTCATCCTGAATCCGGCACATCAAAATGATTAAAACGTCAAATTTCCCAATCTCACCCCTCAACCATCTCAAGGGATAGGCCGGGAAAACCCAAAGAATAAGAGATTGGTGAATTTGCCCAAATGAAGGTGCTTAAATGTGAACTATGGTATTAGCTCCTCTGTACGGAGACGGACCCAGTCTGTAGAGGACAAGGATGGACTCATTACTTCTCCAATCAAAGTCGGTTCCCTCCACCCCCCTCTCCACCCCCCTCTCCTCCCCCCTCGCTCTCGTCATGCTCTCTCAGTCGAAAAGAAACAGGAAAAAGAGAGCGGCTTGGCCAAATCCTTGATTGGCCGAATTCTCTCCTTTATTTAGGATTAAGATGATGAGGTACAGGACAATGAGAACCAGAAAGGAGAGATAAACAGACGGATAGACAAAGAGGGGAGAGAGAGAGAAGAGGAGGAGAGCAATATAAACCCTGACATGTTCCAGGCATGAGGGAGGAGCTAGCGGAGAGGTTGCGCCACCCGCAGAAGCTGATTGGAGGATCGTGGGGTGCCCAAGGTCAAAAAAAGCCATACGAAGTTGGCAACTTCAATTAGAACACGTCAGACTTCCCCTTGCCTGACCACAGACCCTGCCTGACCACAGACCCTGCCTGACCACAGACCCTGCCTGACCACAGACCCTGCCTGACCACAGACCCGCCGTTGAATGTGTTCTTTCACCGGGAGTTCGCCATGACCTATTACACTTTCGTGGCACAACGACCTGAGCCGCGGACGATCAAATATTCATATTCATACCAAAGAGCCCCTTTGACTGTTTCCAGAGAACCTCTACTCGGTTTTAAAACCGTCCCTGTATATCACTTACCCTGAGGGAGGAATTCCAACATCCTCCCAACACCTGATCTCACATTGGGTTTAATTCTTATTATGGCTCCATTAGCCAACTACGGTGTTTTGACCTTCTATTGTTGTATGTTGTTGTTCTTATTCAGCCTGTCACTGAAATACCACACTCTAACTCTCTCTCTTTCTCGCTCCCAAACACACGCACACACACACACGCACACACACACACACACGCACGCACAGACAAACTGCGCACTCGCCCACCATCAGATAATTAAGAAACAGCTGAGCTGGGAAACCGCTGCTATAGACAATTAATTGAAGTAATTAGTTTAACAAGCTCTTTAGAGCTGCTCTGTTCTTTTGGCAGCAGATAGGAATTCATTAATGTGGCTAATTGAATTAAACAGGTGCTGATTTCACAGCTGCTGTGAGGGCACACATACGCACTGTTTAGACTGAACTACAGGTGGGGTGTGTGGGTGTGTGTGTGTGTGTGTGTGTAGGCGGGGGTGGAGGCTAAGTATGTCTCTGATGTATCTCACTCTCTCCGTGGAACCTTGGCAATCCACCAATAACCAAATGATATGCAGATCAAGTGGTGTGTGTGAGTGAGTGAGTGAGTGAGTGTGTGTGTGTGTGCTTCAGCTTCAATGGAGCCCACATGCCCTTGAGATAAACACAGATCACATTAGTAAGCACTAAATACGACCTCCTGTTTATAACATGATCTACGGAGATGAGAGCAGACTGGTGGATTGTTGTGTTCAATATACAGTCCATGAGTGACACTTAAGGCCATTGGAATCTATTCCAGCTCAGTCGCTTCAGGAGCTACGAGGAGATTAAAATGTTTTTTTTTCACCAGCCTGAATTGACAAAACAGACGAGGATTCATCCTCCGCATCATCCACCAGCCTCTCACCTGTCCCCCAGCATTGGTGTGGTACCTTCTGTTCTGGACTCCAAGTCATCCTTTTCTCCCCTCTTCCCTCTCCTCTCGTACAGCTCTGTTCTCACCTCCGCCATTTTGGCCTCCGCCTAGAACACAGTGGCAGTCAGATTCATTACTACAGCCATGCTCGCTCTGTCACCGTGTGATTGAACAGTTCTCACCGACAAACAAGAATGTTAACCAACACGTGTTAATGTAGGTGTCCAATGTGGTCAGGCTTTTACTAATCACAACTATTTTCTAATGTTTGGTACACATCTCTCCCCCCCTCTCTTTCCTCCTTGCCTCTCTCTGTTCCTCCTTATCTCTTCCCCCTCTCTCTTCTCCTTGGCTCTCTCTCATCCTTGCCTCTCTCTCCTCCTTGCCTCTCTCTGTTCCTCCTTATCTCTCCCCCTTGTCTCTCTCCTCCTTGCCTCTATCTTCTCCTTGCCTCGCCTCCTCCTTGCCTGTCTCTGTTCCTCCTTATCTCTCCCCCTTGTCTCTCTTTGTTCCTCCTTATCTCTCTCTCTTGTATCTCTCCTCCTTGCCTCTCTCTGTTACTTCTTATCTCTCCCCCTTGTCTCTCTTTGTTCCTCCTTATCTCTCTCTCTTTTATCTCTTCTCCTTGCCTCTCTCTGCTCCTTACTTCTCACTGTTTCTCCTTATCGCTCCTCCTTGTCTCTCTCTCCTCCTTGCCTCTCTCTGTTCCTCTTTATCTTTCCCCCTTTCTCTCTCCTCCTTGCTTCTCTCTGTCTCCTCCTTATCTTCCTCTCTCCATAGCCTCTCTGTTTCCTCCTTATCTCTCCTCCTTGTCTCTCTCCCCCCTTGCCTTTCTGTCTCCTCCTTGTCTCTTTCTGTTTCCTCCTTATTTCTCCTCCTTGTATCCTCTCTCCCATGTCTCTCTGTGTAAGGTGAATCATTTCAATTCAGTTCCTTTTTTAATTTCTCAATAGTGAAGTGTTATTTGTTATTAGGAGACTGTATAAATACATTGTGAGTGTGTGTGTGTGTGTGTGTGTGATTAGACACAGAGGCTGATGAATGAGTTCACTCCTGATTGCTTTACACCACAAATCATCCTCACATTATAATACCCCTAACGCAAATGTCTGTGTGTGTGTCTGGATGTTTCTGTGTGTGTGTGTGTGTGGTATTCTGTATTGCTGGCAAGCTCATTGCTCTCAGAAATCAAAGTTAAATGGGTCATCTATCATCAGAATATATGTCTGGACCACTTTTCTCCATCCCGCTCTATGTGTGTGTGTATGTGTGTGTGTGTGTTTTTGGTTATGATTAATGTGTTGCATTGGGCTGTTCATGCATGTTGGTGAGTTTATCGTTTGATGCAGGCTCCAATTAAACTCCTATAAAGTGACTGATGGCTTGACGACTCTGTCCATCAATAAAGGCCGTCCTCGACTCCTCGCTGGGATGTCGTCTTCACACAAACTAATGTCCTCTGTACTCACAGCCACTGTGTCAGCATGGGTGTGTGTGGACACCCTTAACTTACATTATGAGTTTACTGTCTTACCCAGTAATCAGACGTATCGTACACGTTATTGTTCCTGTGGGGCCGGTGATGTAGATTACCATGCAGCCATCACACAATAGACCCTCACACCAATGAAGAGGAGAGAAGGACGAGGGTCAAGACAAAGGATTGTGACAGAGGGCCGTGACAAAGGATGGTGATATAGGTTTGGGTTAGAAGGTTGTGATAAAAGGTGGGAATAGGGGGTTGTGATCAAGGGTTGTGACAGAGGGTCGTGATAGAGGAATGTGATAGAGGATTGTGATAGTACAGCATGTGTATAATAAGGGCTGGCTTAATAGGAATTGCAATTTGGGGGGGGGGGGGGTGATGAAGAGAATGACAGGAGGATGAGAAAGAGGAGGAAAGGTGATGAGGAAGAATAAAGAGGGTGGAGGTGGAAGCAGCAGGAGAAAATAAGATGACATTTGCAGTGAGGACTTTGAATGATGACACGGTGTGTGTGTGTGTGTCTGTGTGTGTGTGTGTGAGTCTAAGTGAAGGCTCTTGTCCCAGGCCTCTCACACTCAACATTTTCCCAAATACCAGACGCTCGGGTACAGCTCATCATCCCAGGTGTGTGTGTGCGTCCACGTGTGTGTGCGAGTGTGTGAGACGGTATGACATTGTAATAAAGCCTACCACAATATATAATGTTTCCTAGACAACCCCCCCCCCCACCACCACCACCACATCTCACAATTAAACATTCTAGCTCCGCCCCCTCCAACAACCCCCCCCCACACATCTCCATGACACCCACCGTCTCTCAGTCTGACTCCTCTATGTGGGGGTCTAGTAGACGGACGTGTTGATATCAAGATGGATGACCAGAGAGTCAGGGAGAGAAAAGCCACTCCCCCTACAACACACACACACATAAGAACGCATACACACACAGCCACACACGCCGGCCTTTGAGGCCATCAACCCTCTCCTGTCCTCCATGCTTGGTTTACTCCTCTAATTGTTGTCATTTGTCAGTGTGTGTGTGTGTGTGTGTCACAGCGCCACCTGATGCCACACGTCAGTATTACAGCTTTCGCCATGCTCCTTTAACGCCAACTGCAATCTACCGTTCAGTGTTTCACTGCAAGGTTGCCAACACACACAGACACACACAGACACACACATACACAGACATACACAAACACACACATATACAAACAGTGGGTCATAATGAACACAGCGTATTGTTTATTATTATTCAATATAGTAATTTTAATTTGAGAGACATTGTCATTTATAACAGTCAGATCCATCTACATTTAACGCCATTGGGACCGGATTTGGATTAGTATTTTTTGGGGCAAAAAGCACAGCGCAACAATGCATTACTAATATAATTCTCCTTCCCATCATATCAAACAAGTAAATATACATCCATCCTGAGATATTGAACAGGAAAATATTCTCCATCCTGAGATATCAAACAGGTAAATATACCTCCATCCTGAGATATTGAACAGAAAAATATTCCTCCAACCTGAGATATCAAACAGGTAAACATTCCTCAATTGTAATATATCAAACAGGCAAATATATCAGCTATTTATCTCTGTGTAGGTATGTATCTTTTTTTACAGTCCAAGCAAATCTTAGCAATTTTGTCTGTATGTATGTATGTCTGCATGTTTTATCTTGGAAGATACTGTTGTCTATTCTCAGCATCAGTCATCATTATAGTCTGATATTAATAACCCAAGAAAATATTCATATTTCATGTAAACACTAAGCAGCTTAAAAAATAAAATGTCAAAACAAATGTGACTATTTTATAATAATACCCTCACAGAGGAGAGCCAGGGTGATGAGAACAGGAGACCCATTACATCTCTCTTCTCCTCTCTCCTCCCTGTCTCTATTTATCTCTCCTCTACACTCCTTCACTCCTCCCAGGTGAGGTTAGAGGAGATAAGATTGCCGGAATCACAATTTGTTTGGGTATGGGTGTGTGTGTGTGTGTGTGTGTTTGTGTGTACTTTTGAGTGTGTGTAAAAAGGTGCAACCACAGTGCCTAGGAAGTCCCTGTCTATCTACCTCCTACCCCCCAGTCCCTACCCTGTCTATCTACCTCCTACCCCCCCATCCCCCACCCGCCTACTCATATTTCACCTTCAATTTCATTTTTTCATCAGTCGTGGAGCTGCCTGCCGCAGAGATTCAATTAGTCTTTGTGATTGGCCGGCTACCGTTCTGAGGGGTCACAGAAAGGTTAAAGAATGCACTGGCACAAACGTGGTTATGGCTCTGTCGTGTGCGATGTTCTGCTGTGTAGCACCGCACACTGGATACGGCTAGACCGGGTCGCCTGGACTCCCACCTACTGGGTCTGTGAACGCAGGGGACATAGACGCACACATTTTAGGATTTAGAATGGGAATTACTTGAGTAGATCCCTGTCTTCACTAACACTAACCCAAGCTAAGATGAACCCTAAACTCTGATCCTTAACCCCTGAATTGAATCACTAAACCAAAACTTGTAACTTACATCCACAACCTAAATTCTAACCCTAACCTGGAATCAACCTTTCTCTGCATGGAGACGGTGGAGGGTCCCCACTATGTCTACCTGGTTGTCTTATCTATCTAGGCATATTCAAACACACCCACACATGCACAAACACACACCCACGCATGCACAAACACACACACACCCACGCATTCACGAACACACACACAACCACGCATGCACAAACACACATAGACCCACGCATGCATGAAAACACACACACCCACACATGCACGTACACACACCCACGCATGCATAAACACGCACACACCCACGCATGCATGAACACACACACACCCATGCACGAACACACACACACAATTAATTTACACGCACAAAAATGTAGCTCTAAATTAATTTCAACCTAACCCTAACCTTGGCCTAACCCAAACCTACTAACCCTAACCTCCTAACCCTTACTGACACAACTGTAAATCCAAGCCTAACTAAATCCTAAATGTAACCCCAAGTCAGATCAAGCTTCTTGTCAAAGACAGAACCGACCAAATGTGAGTGTCACGTAGCAACGCAGGAACACACACAATCACATTCAGATGACAGAGTGCAGCTAAGGACCCAAATTGCAGATACTCAATGACACTGAGAGGCTGGTGAACATTAAATCATTTTTCTATGTGGAGGGAAATAGGCAATGTAATGACACCCCAGTACTGCATGGAGACATGACGCAACTACACAAAGGAAAACAAACATCCTCCTGGATATGCCAGAATAATATCCAGCTGGCCTTTTTGATACTATAGAGCCGGAGCACTGAATGCAGTGCAACAAGAATATGTAAACTCCTCCAGCAAACGTACAACATCAAGCATCATTCCATATGTTCTAACAGCACAAGATATCCTTTTTGCATACACTATAAATGGTAATATATTTACGAGACGTAATCCAATGGAAAGTGACAAGAAAAAGTGATGATGCTTTCATTTTCCAGGGAATCTCCTGAGCCCCACGCTGACAGCTTAAGTGATGGCTTTGTGAGACACACACACACACACACACACTCCAAGGGGGAGGTGAGAAGTGAATAATGCATTAGCAGATTCATATTGGACGCGATGCCTGTCAGTCAAACCCCACCTCAAAAACGCAAGCCATCGGGGGAAGGTCCAGAGGTCCTCCATTCGGATCTGCCGCCCGCATGACACGCGGTCAGACGGTGAGGCCGGAGGCCCCCCCGGTGTGGCCTATTGGAAGGTGCGACGGCCACATCCGTCAGCCCTCCGTCACGACGCCCTGCGCTATATTCAACATGGCTATTTACATGCCCCGCGTCGGTGAGCAAACAAGCTCATTTAAAAGATCACATGCTAATGTGTGACATTTAAAGCAAACTTTACTCGGAGAAAGGACACGCAACAATAGATTTTGATTCCTTTCTTGTCCGTGAATCTCATCAGGCGTCTTCCATATTTATGAGTGACAGGAAGACTTTAAGAGAGGGTGGAGTGCAGGGGTGGGGGGGGGGTATTATAGTATTTATTTTTGTTGACACCTCTTGTGTTGATGTAAGAAACAAGCAACATCATAAACCGCACAGTATGTGTGTGTGTATGTATATCTGCTGTACCTGGACCGGAGGTGTGTGTATGAGCTCTGGACCTGTTCCAGTTGGGAATGCGGACAAGCCATCTCTTTCGGGCTCGAGCTGCCCTCTCTCTGGGACTCATATCGCTTTCTGTCCCAAATCTGCAGCAGACACACACGCACAATGAAACACAAATATACACACGCAGACACACACGCACAACGAAACACAAATAAACACACACAGACACAAACACAAACCAAAGTGAGTTTGAAAAATAACTGCATTTAGGGAGCCCATCTCCTGCCCCATCTCCAGCCCCATCTCCAGCCCCATCTCCATCTCCTGCCCCATCTCCATCTCCTGCCCCATCTCCAGCCCATCTCCAGTCCCATCTCCTGCCCATCTCCAGCCCCATCTCCAGTCCCACAGAGAGACTGATAAAGACACAGAGAGACTGTTAGAGACTGATAGAGACACAGAGAGACTGTTAGAGACTGATAGAGAGACACAGAGAGACTGTTAGAGACACAGAGAGACTGATAGAGAGACACAGAGAGACTGATAGAGACACAGAGAGACTGATAGAGACTGATAGAGAGACACAGATAGACTGATAAAGAGACACAGAGAGACTGATGGAGACACACAGAGACTGTTAGAGACACAGAGAGACTGTTAGAGACTGATAGAGACACAGAGAGACTGTTAGAGACTAATTGAGACACAGAGAGAGAGTCCAAGAGACAGAGACAGACAAACAGAGAGCCACAGACAGAGAAACCGAGAAGCCAAGTGAGAGAGACGGAGAGAGAGACCCCACGCCTCCAGCCAACCTCACCCCAGACACGGACCAGAGCACTGCCCAGCGGGCCGGGGGAGGACCAGGCCGGGATGAGTGGAGGCCGTCACGCCATCACCCCGACAGAACGGGCCTCCCTCCCCCTCCCTCCCTCTCCCACTCATTCATTATACCAAGCTCACACCATGATCCCGCCTATTGATTTCAGCTTAAGTAATGAGCCAGTGTATCCAAAAATCTTTAGCGTTTGGGCTCAAGTTAAGGGAATCGATGGGGGCCATTTCCCTTTTTGAACAGCACACGCAGGCTTTTTATGTACGGAGGGACAGGACAAATCCTGAAGCTGATAAATCAATAGGACTTTCTGTCAATGGACACACACACACACACGCACACAGCTGACTAATAGTATTTTTTAAGGCAATTAAAGTGAGCTGTAAACATATGAAGGCCAATCAATGTGGATGTGGTCTGTTATCAGTGCTTCAGACTGATATAGTGAGAGTGTGTGTGTGTGTGTGTGTTAGTCAACTACTGACATAGCGAGGGTGGTTTAGTCTGTAAACACTGCTTTAACACTGAATGGGCTTTAGAGTGGTACCTCAAAAAACCCAGAAACAATTTAATAAATTAGATGTTTTGTTCAATTTCCACAAAATGTATTTAAAAGAGTGGTCCTTTTAAGCAAAGATTGCTGACATGATATCTGTTTTTTTCGTTTGGTCTGATTTTGGTGAGTCCTCACAGAAATCTGGGGGTCTGACCAAGGTTTACCGGAGACATTTGAGACCAGACTGGAGATCTAAACCTGATGGATGAAAGCAGAGTTTGCCAATCCACAGACTGTCTGTGCACCAGGGTTAACAGGGTTCTGGCGTAAGGTGTGTAAACATATACGCAAGTAAAAGACAATGTCCACTATTTAGCATTTTGTTCATACAGACCTGCGTTCAATTCGAATCCTAGTATCATTAACTGCCCAGTACGATTCTGATGCTTGAAGGACAAACCTTTTTTGTGTCTTATAATTTCTTCCAATAGTCCTTTTAAAGGTATAAAATAGTCAATAGTCAATTTAATTTGATTTGATTATGCAAGCTGCCTCCACGTTAAGAAGCCCACAATTTGTTTCTAAAGGTTTGAGAAAGACTGCTCTTCGACACACCATGCTTGACAGTCCCCTCCCGTAAGAACGTGGTCAATCATTGCCAACACTTTGTGGAACAATGATGTTCATTATTTTGAGGTTTCTTTTGAGCGTAACAAATTTGATTGTGTTATGCTTGTGCTCTCACCTTTGTAAAAAAAACAAAAAAAACATGCAATGTAAAGGACCCCCCCATATGACAGCTCGCTCCACGTTCTGGGTTCTCCTCACACACTTACCAGCGTGTACATTCATAAATCCAACCTTAAGACAACATTGGTAATTGGCTCCACATTAATATTCATTAGATTGCGATTCGTACATCTGCGACAGGTTTTGTGTCCCACCCCTCCCCCCCACGGATCTGTAAACACACACCCACAAAAACTCCTCCCCCTGAATAAATAACCGACACTGAAATGTTC
Source organism: Novumbra hubbsi (assembly GCA_016801125.1). Taxonomy (NCBI): domain Eukaryota; kingdom Metazoa; phylum Chordata; class Actinopteri; order Esociformes; family Umbridae; genus Novumbra; species Novumbra hubbsi. Next base: position 37,201 of record JACXGK010002960.1, on the reverse strand, counting down.
TATGTAAAAGGGGCTATTTTTTAACAACCTAAACTAGAAAAGTGTTACATAGACAGTGAGACACGTAGATGGGCATGTTGGTACTCTTGCCCTAGTTACTCGAGCCCACAAACGCAGAGGTAATACGAGCTAAGCATGCCATCAAAACAACCCAGGGGGGGGGGGGGGGGGGGGGGGGGG
>JACXGK010002960.1:11708-27146 GCA_016801125.1 Novumbra hubbsi | reverse complement strand
AAATACTCAAGCGAGGCTTGTGGGTGGAGGTATTGAGATGAATTGCTACGCACACGCTGCAATAATGAACTTTTAAATATATTTGTTTTCAGAGTTAAATCAATTGTGTGTTTTTTATTACTTTGTGGGACTTTGTTACGGTAACGTATAACAGTGACAGTTGCGGAAAAGTGTGGCGAAATGCATAATATCTGATCAATAAAAAGCAATTACGAAACAGATGCAGATTTCATGGAACAATGAAGGAACAGCTGTTGCGTTTAGAACCCACATTTTGTCTAGTGAAAGTTTTGTGTTTTTCACACAAGAACTTCTATACTTCTATTTTCTATGCTCCTAATTTCTATACTCCTAATGACCCTGCTGGCCATGATGAAGATTATTCCATCCCAGAGCCCATTACGGGAGGGATCATGAAAAATGCATAGGATGTGTGAGCGAAGGTACATGGGACGTTAACCACATGGTCGGGAGAAGGATGGAGAGGGAAAGGCGGAGGAAGGAGAAGACAAGCGAGACACCCGACATTAACCGGGCCGTCTGTTTAGAAGGCAACTTATCCTCAGGTCACCTCAAGGACCAGACAGCTGCACCTCAACACTAAGAAACGTTTACTGCACAACATTTCTTAAAGAAAACAAAAACACTAATTACATTTGAGAAAATATTTGCTTGAAATAATAATATTAAAATCATCTGCCAATGGAACAGGGCAAATTACTTGATATTCATGCCATGTTTTCTGAAACCAAGTGGTATTATCTAACAAGTTTAGCTTGCTCAGATAATTGTACCTTATTTTAAGGACAGTTAGATTTTGAAACTCAAAACCAGACAAAATACTTGCTAAGACATCGATTCTTTGCAGAGTTGTAAGAAAGGACAGAGGGATGATCAGGTGAGAACATGCCTCTGGATGAGGGCCCCAATCTGTGGATGACTGTACCAATCTGTGAGTGACTGTACTAATCTGTGGATGAGTACCCCGATCGGTGGATGACTGTACCAATCTGTGGATGAGTGCCCCAATCTGTGGATGAGTGCACCAATCTGTGGATGACTGTACCAATCTGTGGATGACTGTACCCATCTGTGGGTGACTTTACTAATCTGTGGATGAGTACCCCAATCTGTGGATGAGTGCACCAATCTGTGGATGAGTGTATCAATCTGTGGATGACTGTACCCATCTGTGGGTGACTGTACCCATCTGTGGATGACTGTATCCATCTGTGGGTGACTGTACTAATCTGTGGACGACTGTACCAATGTGTGGATGATTGTACCAATCTGTGGATGACTGTACCAATCTGTGGATGACTGTATCTATCTGTGGGTGACTGTACTAATCTGTGCGTGACTGTACTAATCTGTGGACGACTGTATCAATCTGTTGGTGACTGTACCAATCTGTGGATGACTGTACCCATCTGTGGGGGACTGTACCCATCTGTGGGGGACTGTACCAATCTGTGGACAACTGTACCAATCTGTGGGGGACAGTACCAATCTGTGGATGATAGTGGTCTTCTCCTCCCAATCCTTTCTTTCAAAGGCCCTGGACTCCCTCTGTTCCTCCGCTCTCTCCCTCCTCCTTTTTCTGCGTTCCTCCTCTTCTCTCTTCCTCTATGGCTCCCTCTGTCTGTGTTCATCCTCTCCCTTCCACTTCTTCTCCCACTGCTCCTCCTGTCTCTTGACCTCCTCTTGTAGCTGGCTCCTTCTATTTATGGAGAGCCGTGGGGAGATCAGACACAAAGTCCTCACCTTAGGATGCATGGATTTGTACATTCCTGATGTGTGCGTGTTAACCCCTGTAAATGTGTGTGTGTCCTCCTGTTTCAGTAGCTGTCTTTTGTGTGTGTGTGTAGCTTGGTGACGGTGACGTCCCTCTCAGCAGGGACTGTAAAACACTCCCCAGGTACAGGAGAGACACCAGAGCATCACTGTCCTGCAACGGCTAGGAGACTCGAGGGTTATCGCAAAACACACACACACACACACAGGTGTAGAGTTCAGAAAAAGCCCTGTGTAATTAAACAGCAGCGGGTATAATTGTGTGACACTTCATAAGGTGTGGGAAAACTGTAAAACTCTCCGGTTTAATCTGGTAAGGAATTTTGTAACCTGGGGGGCTTGAAGTGTTAGTCATTCATCCCACGCAGAGCACACGCTTTAACACGCAACACATGTAGCGCTGCTGGCTACGCCACCACAGCAATATCGTAAAAATAACCACATCCAGAAAGAACAACTACAACACTAGAAGGGTTCCAAGCGTGTTATAAACGGGAGGAGGAATTAAAAAGTACAGTAAATACAGCATCTCAGCCAGACTTCCGGTCTATGTGTGTGTATGTGTGAATGTGTGTGTATGTGTGTATGTGTACAGGTGTGTGTGTCTCCTCCACACCTCCATCTTGTCCAGTGTGAAACTCCCCTATTGCAAGGTCTCGATGTCTCTCTCCCGAATAAAAAGAGGCCGCACTCCAGCCCCCGAGAGGCTCCTCAGATCCCTGGCCCTCAGTGCCTCCTCCGGCCTTGAAGCTACAACTAAGACACACAATAGGTTCAAAATGGAATCTAGCAAATCATTTTAAGGGGGGTCTCCCAAATCATTTTAAAAGGGCATCTGTCAAATCATTTTAAAATGGCATCTACCAAATCATTTTAAAATGGCATCTAACAAATCATTTCAAAATGGCATCTACCAAATAATTTCTGAACGGAATCTACCAAATCATTTCAGAATGGCATCTACCAAATCATTGTAAAAGGGCATCTACCAAATCGCTTTAAAATGGCATCTACCAAATAATTTCAGAAGGGCATCTACCAAATCATTTTAAAATGGCATCTAACAAATCATTTAAAAATGGCATCCAACAAATCATTTAAAAATGTCATTTACCGAATCATTGTAAAAGGGCATCTATCAAATCACTTTAAAAGGGCATCTACCAAATCATTTTAAAAGGGCATCTACCGAATCATTGTAAAAGGGCATCTATCAAATCACTTTAAAAGGGCATCTACCAAATCATTTTAAAAGGGCATCTACCAATTCATTTGAAAAGCCACACAGGCAACTGGAGTTAAAGACACACATACACACACATGCACACAGCCAGCCAGGAAAGATCTGTCTGTGCCACATGAGCTGTCACCAATGTCATCACACATATTCCCCGAGCACAAACTCCCAACGTCACCAAGATTCTTGTTTTTTATAAAGTTCAATAAGCAGACACGCACTGTAAACGCACACACAAACGCATGTGAAAAACAAACGCGCAGTCACCTTAAGCTGCCGAACACTGAACTGACAGTTGTGAATCTTGCAAAACTCATGAGGAATCAGACGTCTGGAAAAAAAGAGACAGACTGATTGGAACAAGAGCCTGACGATGTATGTCTCATCTTAACAGGAAAAGAGTATATTAGGAGCCGATGCACGAGTCCTAAGACATTTATGACTATGAAATATTCATTGACAAGTTTCAGTCCTTAACTTCACTAAAGAGGCAATTTATATGTCTTTTTTAACCTATTTTTCTACAGGGTTTCTTTCAGCCATTTCCCAAATAGCATGAATTTTGTCTCAATTATCTGCAATTTCAATACCTTCTCAGACCTAGCTGCCGTTCCACTAGTTGAAATCTCCGGAAATATAAAACCGCCTGAAATGTATGAAATGGGGAACTTGAGAAAGGACAGGTCTGAAATTAGAGTGTAGAATAGAGAAATGGCTGATGAATGGGAAGTAACTACAGCCAATTTTGGAGCCATTTTGTGCAAACCGGGCGGTTTTTCTAAAGACTGTAGATTGTCCCAGGGCTAAAACCCTCTCACATGCTGGGATAAGAAAGCCTGTCACCCCATGAGCATCTATTTGAGTTTGCCACAGCCAAAACAGCGAACATATAGGTATCTAGTGGGTTGTAACGGTAACCCTAACACACGATACATATAGGTATCTTGTGGGGTGTAACGTAACCCTAACACACGATTCATTTAGGTATCTGGTGGGGTGTAACGTAACCCTAACGAACGATACATATAGGTATCTAGAGGGGTGTAACGTAACCCTAACGAACGATACATATAGGTATCTAGTGGGGTGTAACGGTAACCCTAACAAACGATACATATAGGTATCTAGTGGGGTGTAATGGTAAGCCTAACACACGGTACATATAGGTATCTAGAGGGGTGTAACGGTAAGCCTAACACACGGTACATATAGGTATCTACTGGGGTGTAACGGTAAGCCTAACACACGGTACATATAGGTATCTAGAGGGGTGTAACGGTAAGCCTAACACACGGTACATATAGGTATCTAGAGGGGTGTAACGGTAAGCCTAACACACGGTACATATAGGTATCTAGAGGGGTGTAATGGTAAGCCTAACACACGGTACATATAGGTATCTACTGGGGTGTAACGGTAACTCTAACACACGGTACATATAGGTATCTAGAGGGGTGTAACGGTAAGCCTAACACACAGTACATATAGGTATCTAGAGGGGGGTAACGGTAAGCCTAACACACAGTACATATAGGTATCTAGAGGGGTGTAACGGTAAGCCTAACACACGGTACATATAGGTATCATCGTAATAACACCATAGGTAAATATAGATATAATCAGACAATCCCACTACAATGCTGAGGCTTTTAGCTTGGGAGAAGACGACACCAGGGGTTATATATCATGGAGCTCTGCACACTAGAGGTCGTAAGCTCCTAGCAGTAAGCTGTAGGGGCTCCGCGTTAAACACAACTTTAAGAGAAAAAAACGAATCCCTTGTTGACATGAATGAAACTGGTTACGTCATAGCAATTTTATTTTTCAATTTAGGAAAATTGCACCACGCAAACTTGATAAATGCACAAGCTAGTGAGGGCAGAATGTGTATCGGCACTACTGACAGCTTCCTGTAAAGGTTCATAGGTTCTGTCGCTTTTGTGCGGGAATACAATTTGGCACACCGCTGTCTGTCCGCTAGAAGCGCATCGTGATTATTGTATAAAAAAAGTGTCTTGTACATTGAGGGAAAATGACAGTGTTTAATTAATGACAATATGTCATAAAGAGAGACAAGGAAAGATGCTCCATTTAGAACCATGAGTGTTGTAATGATCAGGGCTCATACATGGATGGAAAAAGAGGCTGTTTGTGTGTGTGTGTGTGTGTGTGCGTGTGTTATTGAAACAGACTCTCAATTTCTCACTCTGTCACTCAGAGCTATTAGCTAACCCTAACACAATTAGCTATGAATATGCAGCAATAACATGCAAATTGCCACCCCACCCCTCGGCCTGTGTGCCCCCTACCCTAAGGGCGGTATTCTTTTGGTTCTATAAACCCAATTCTTTCTACATCATTACAGCGGTGACGCGTAATTCATCAGAATAACACACACACACACCAAGGCCCACGGTGACACCTAAAGCCATGCGTGGCAGGGTTAATATTCCCAGAGCAGTTCGCCATCGTTAACCGTTTGTGTGTCTGAGTGGCAGCACACACACACACACACACACACTCTCCTCCGGCATGTCCCCAGGGTGATGTTAGACACTAGCACTGGGCTGCCACTCCTATTAACCCCTGTGTTAATGAGAGCAGCCCTGCCAGGCAAACAGATGGTACCACTGGCACCGTGCCACACACACAAACACACATCGTACGCGATCACACATTTCCGGCGTCTCTCTGCCGCACGCCAACTGCCTTCCAGTCCCTCTCTTACCATGTCATCCCCGACCCCACCGCCACCCCCCCTCGACACCACCGCCCCGACACCACCACCCCCCACACCACCGCCCCTGACACCACCACCCCCAGATGGTGAGCTGCGACATCTGCTGGGCCAGGACACGACAGAGTGGACAGCAACAACCGGGGGATGGAGGAGAGGAGGAGGGAGGAGGAGGTAGTGGGCTACTATCAGCGGGGGATGGAGGAGTGGAGGAGAGAGGAGGAGGCATTGGGCTACTATCAGCGGGGGATGGAGGAGTGGAGGAGAGAGGAGGAGGCAGTGGGCTGCTAACTGCGGCGGATGGAAAAGAGGAGGAGGAAGGAGGAGACAGTGGGCTACTAACAGCGGGGGACGGAGGAGTGGAGGAGGAATGAGGAGGCAGTGGGCTACTAACAGCGGGGGACGGAGGAGTGGAGGAGGAAGGAGGGAGGAGGAGGCAGTGGGCTACTAACTGCGGGGGATGGAAAAGAGGAGTAGGAAGGAGGAGACAGTGGGCTACTAACAGCGGGGATGGAGGAGAGGAGGAGGGAGGAGGAAGCAGTGGGCTACTAACAGCGGGGGACGGAGGGATGGATGGAGAGAGAAGGAGGGGTGCTAACTGACAAGGAGGCAGCGACCTCTTAGCTACAACACTTACAACAGCCCACCGTCTGACATGATTAACAACAGTTACAACAGCCCACCGTCTGACAATACTAACAACATTTACAACAGCCCACCGTCTGATATGACTAACAACACTTACAACAGCCCACCATCTTAGCTGTATCGTATGCAACCTTCTGCAATGATTTTCAGCAATTCATTTTTACAGCCGTTTTATGTTGAGAAACCATTCGAAGTGCATATTTTTGTCTGAACTGAAGTTTCTCTGAACAACATTTTTGTGTCTGTGTGTTATTCTGATCTACTAACAGTACATGTGTATTTCATGTCCTAACACATGGTAAATGATGACTTGTGAGGACATTTTTCCCATCCTCACTTATATAAATTGCTTTCTTAGGCTTCAGGTTATGGTTAGGTTCCTAATGGGGTTTTACGGATTAAGTTCAGGGTTAAGGTTAGGGTTGGAAAATAATCAATTGTGAACCCAAAAAAAGTCTGCACAAGTAGTAAAACAAGTGTGTGATAATGATTCTCATAGTGGACAATATAGACTTCAGCATGTCTGCGTGTTCATACTGACCCACCCCTGGTATTGATCTGTTAGCTTGGCCAAATAACAGCAGAACACACACCAAGGTCCTGACAATGTCAATACAAGAAGAACAATTATTTAGGAAGAGGAATCTGGATAACGACGCATGAGGAAAGAAACGCTTACATTACTATATACCATTAACGTTACATTACTAAACCATTAATGTTACATTACTACATCATTAACGTTACATGACATTAGTATTTCATTAATGCTACCATACTATTTCATCAATGTTACTGTCCTATATAAATAATACTGTGTAATGTTATTCCAAGTTATGACACATTCATTTTAATGTTACCGCTCATTATCATTAATACTGCTACACATTATCATTTATAGTACTGAGGGGGTAGGGAGATATTTATGAGCATATCATATACCTTTATATATAAAGACTGCTCAAAAAGTTAAGGAAACATGTAATCATCCCAGTATAACTCAATGTGAATAAGACTTCAGGGATATCAATCTATACGGTTAGAAAGAATAAGCGATTGTGAATCAATGTCAGCTGTTTTGGTTAAATGGAAGTGACCACAACTGCACTGGAGAGGCAACAGCAAGACAACCCCAAAAACAAGAATGGTTTTGCAGGTGGTGACCACAGACAATTGCTCCCTCCATGTACTTTCTCTCTAGTGTTGCTAGTGTCTTTGTCACTACCGGTAGCAGGAGGCGGTAGCTGCAGCCCATTCAGGTTGCACAAGTAGTCCAGCTCCTCCAGGAGCAAGAAGGTTTGCAGTATTTCCCAGTATAGCCATGTATCAGTGCATCCAACACCTCCAAACAGCACCACAGACTGTCCAGGAGCTCACTGATGCCCTGATCCAGGTCTGGGAGGAGATCCTCCAGCACACTATCCACAGTCTTAACAGGAGCACGCCCAGACGATTTTGGGAGTGAATACAGGCATATGGGGCCATACATGTTACTCACATTATGAGTTGTCTTGATGAAATTCACGGAAGATAAAACAGCCTGTGATTTAAATTATTTACTTTGATTTTGAGTCCACCCCTTGATCGGTTGGTGATTTTGGTTTTCATTGACTGTAATTTTGTTCTCACTGAATAACCCAATGTACAGTAATTAATTTGATCTTTAATATATTTTTTGTAGTGTTCCCCTAATTTTGTATAAAATAAGTGTTTACTTAATTTAGTAGTGTATATATAGGAAATGTAGATTTTCCAGCCAACTCTGATAGCAATATAAATTTTCTTTAGTTTGAATGTTCTTATATCAAATAAATAATTTAAATAAAAACTCTATAAAATATAATTATATAAATCCCTATTTAAGTCAATATAATTTAAACTAGATGAAAGGTGTGCACACACACACACACAAACACACACACCTGGTGATGGGTGGTGGGTCAGGGTGGTGGAATGTGTTTGGGTGTGTTTAATGTTGACGCTGTTGGCAGGAAACGACCTGGAGTATTGAATCCAACGACTACTAATGCTGCTGCATTTTTTTTTATCTCATTCACTTTTTTATTTTATTTATTTTTTTTCCCTTAAAACACATCAATCCAGCTTCCTCCAGATTACATTATCAGTACGAATTGTTTCATTTGTTTTATTTACTTTTACATGATCTATTTTTGGTGAAAATATTTCCTTTGTCTTCCCCCATTGGCTTTACATATTTGTTTCTGAGAGCGAGAAAGCAGGACATGGAGCCACACGGCATTCTGGGTATATTGCTTATTGCTTTGCCTATCGCCGTGGGAACGGCCTTGTTTTACGGTGGCTCTGCCGTTCAAATCCCCCACGGACCGCGCTCCTCCTCAGATACCTTACCCCATCCATCTCCTGCCTCAGGTGGACCCACTGCGCCGTGTAGAAGAACTCTAATTAACTTCTGTGAGTGATCACTGGAGGGTAGGTGAAAATAAAAATAAAACAACTTCAGGTACAGGTACAGGTATGTAGATATCCCTGGGCAAGAAAATTCCTCAGGCTCCGTTAGACCAGGTGAGTTGGATGCTTCTTAACTTATGTGGGAGTGGAGGTTTCCATCATCTTCTGCCAAGAGGTGGTCCAGAGAGAGACGCCAGAGACCTGTCACGTGACGGGGGGGGAGGAAGGAGCGTGACAGGTGGAGAAGGAAGGAGCGTGAGAGATGGAGAGAAGATTGAAAGACGTCCTACCTAAAGTCTAACGCCATCAATCATGTTTGGAAATGGTACAGTAAGAGTCATTAACATCGTGGCGCGAATGGATCAGCAGACTCACATTATCTCTCCGACGGCCCCACTCAGATACAGCCAAACACGGACGAGATGAAAGCAGATATTTGATGAAATATGATTATGCTAATAACTTTTAGTTATGCATCCTTCTCCTCTATGGGGATTAAATCAAAAACTTTGACGCAATCTCTGACATGTAGCTGTGTTGAACTGAAAGGAGTGTATTCAAACTAAAGTTAAAACACATACTACACGCAGACAAAACACACACACACACACACACATTGGTATTCGTACATATAAATAAATAAACGCCCCTACTGTATTTGTTGATTTTTCCGAGTATGATTGATGCGGTACTGTATCCTCAGAAGTACTAAAAATGGTCAGTACCAGAAAACACACAACCCAAGGAATTTATGGCTAACAGAATAAAACAGCCACATTTCAGGCCTTCTCAGAAGGCATAATGGAAGAAGCCCTGGACACAGGGCTGATGTTGATCTCAGATAGGCACAGAAAACCCTGAACACAACATGCACATGTAAAGTCAGTACACATTTCCTACCAAGTCAGGTCAACATTGTGTGTGTATGTGTGTAACGACAACATGTCGTCATAGCGTTCAGTAAACATGTTCTACCTAGTCAGGTCGTCATAGCGTTCAGTAAACATGTTCTACCTTGTCAGGTCGTCATAGCGTTCAGTAAACACGTTCTACCTAGTCAGGTCGTCATATAACATGAACCGCTGTGTCATTTAGTTTAGTTAAGCGCTCTGTCCGAGGCCTGAAGCTGTGGCTGGGTTGTGCCAACACAGGCAGCACAGGTGAAATACGATCCAGCATGCACTCTATCGCCACAGTGACAGGGTCACTCTGGGAAACGGAAATCCATGCCGTCACTAACGACTCACAGGTCAGTAGTGTGACAGAGGGGGGAGACAGAGAGGTGAACAGCCCAAGAAAGGCTGTTCTAAAGCCCCTAAAACACACACACACATTTATCAACTTGAGTATTATTGAATTGGTAATCCTAACTCAGTGACTGGCCATGTCTAATACTACTTGGATGAGGTTGTTAGGGTTAATATTTAATGTGTTTGTGAGAGCTCTGTTCTGTCTTTAACAGAAAACCTGCTTTTCAGTCAAGCCCCTCCAACAAGAAACAACAGAAAAACTTCCCGACAGCTTTTCCAAACAAATGAACAGTGATTCCCATTGCATTGTGTTGTAAGGTGCTGTGTACAAAACAGTGTGTGTGTGTTTCTCTCTACACACCAAATCAGCTTATTTACCAGAATAAAACATTCACACATTATTTATAATTCAATCCACTCTGCAGCAACGAAGTGACCCCATAGACACAGAGGGCACATTAGTGTGTGTGTCATTAGCTGAACTGACCCTATACAGAGGTCAGTGGCAATTACAGCATAGTATATATACATGGGGTACAGGCGTGAGGATCTGCAACAGCAGTGAGACCTTGTTCCCTCATAGACATGAGCAGCACACAATTTTAGACTGTTAATGGCAAAGCACAACTATTCATTATCCATGCATTCCTCTTAACACATGCATACGGTACATACAAACATATACACACACACACACACATAGCTTACCCTTTCATATTGGTAGCCTCTGTGGTGCAGGTAGCGCAAAACAAGGGCAAAGAAATGTCAAAGCAACACGGTGTATTGTCAACTACAGTACTACTATATGTAACTACAAAACAAATCCAGTGTAAATAGAAACAGAATACAAATGTGTTCATAAATGAGTGCACCAGTCATTTAGATTAATCAGGCGGAGGGGTGAATTAATAATAAGAAATAAAACAACATTAGCTGATTAACTATGTATGTATAGAGCGAGTAGAGAGATATTTATGGGCAGCAAGGCCTGTCTGGAATAGGCCTCACAGTGTGTATATGTCTGGGAATGTGTATTCGTGTGTGTGTGTGCTCTATGTTAATGAGTTGTGTGAAGGTTGTGACCAGGGTAAACTCATTTGTTAGAGGGACACTTTGCAAGGCGTGTGTGTTTTGTGTTTGTGTGTTTGTTTGGGTGTATTTGTGTAGACATAACACCACTCCATCATAAAAAAGAGCAGAGAAGAAATACTATTAAAGTAATGGTCAGCAGCACGAATGCACACACACACACACACACGCACTCTCACACACACACACACACACACTCTCACACACCTTGCATTTGTCCCTCTAACAAATTAGTTTACCCAGGTCACAACCTTCACACACCTCATTAACATAGAGCACACACACACACACAAACATATAATACAGTGGATTGAATAAGTATTTATGTTGCATAACAGTGGAACAATGTTGTTGTGTAAAATTGTAAAGAATTTTAAAATGTTAAAAATAAATCACAAATGGAAACAATATTCACGAGCGTACGTTGATTAGGTAAATATTCATGCCACTGAGTCAATCAAAATTAGAAACACTTTGGTAGTGTTAACTTCAGTGAGTCGCCTAAGGTAAACTTCTAAACACACCTGCACTGAGGAATTGTCCCTCCCACATTTATTAATGAATTATTCTTCCCAGAAGAGGCTGGTGTCCAGGTGTTGGGATCAGGGATCGACAACCATTTATCTGAGATTTTAAAGCAGATTTAGGTCAGGCCGGGAGCTTGAAGACATTCACTGTATTATTTTTATACTTGTGTCATACTATTTGTAGTATTACTAATTACTAAGTATTACTAATAGTTTTATGATTATGCTTCCATTTATTACTATTACTAATAATATAAACTAGTGAGAGACATTACACATTGTCTGTGTAGAAAAAAAACTAGTGAGAACCACTGTCCTGAAAAAAACACTATTAAGAGAAATTGTAGTGAACAAACTAGTGAGAGACATTGTAGTGAACAAACTAGTGAGATACATTGTAGTGAACAAACTAGTGAGAGACATTGTAGTGAACAAACTAGTGAGAGACATTGTAGTGAACAAATTAGTGAGAGACATTGTAGTGAACAAACTAGTGAGAGACATAGTAGTGAAAAAATTATTGAGAGACATTGTAGTGAACAAACTATTGAAAGACATTGTAGTGAAAAAACTAGAGCTGATTTAGGTCAGAGACCCAATAGCCAGCTTTGGAAGTGCAACTCCCCTACAGCATGAAAAAAACATTTTGAGTGTTAAAGTCAGCACATCCAAAGTCCCCGCTGTTCCTAAACAATACCTGCCGTCCTCGCTGTCCCTAAACAACACCTGCCGTCCCCGCTGTCCCTAAACAATACCTGCCGTCCCCGCTGTCCCTAAACAACACCTGCTGTCCCCGCTGTCCCTAAACAATACCTGCCGTCCCCGCTGTCCCTAAACAACACCCGCCGTCCCCCCTGTCCCTAAACAATACCTGTCGGCCCCGCTGTCCCTAAACAATACCTGCCGTCCCCGCTGTCCCTAAACAATACCTGCCGTCCCCGCTGTTCCTAAACAATACCTGCTGTCCTCGCTGTCCCTAAACAACACCTGCTGTCCCTAAACAATACCTGCCTTCCCCGCTGTCCCTAAACAACACCTGCTGTCCCTAAACAATTCCTGCCGTCCCCGCTGTCCCTAAACAACACCTGCTGTCCCCGCTGTCCCTAAACAATACCTGCCGTGTCTTGAATCCCAGTTCGGACTAAAGCAACTCTAGTGCTTCTCTCTGATCCGATGTGTGAGACAAGCCCTCACTGATCTCTCCCCTGCTGATATATGAACAGAGGTTTATAAGGGCAGTCCAGTACACATGTAAGTTGGGACTTATAGTTGACCTTACAAAGCACTTAGTCCCCCCCCACACGCATTCCCACAGCACCTCCTCCTCCTCCTTCACCCCAAGCCAAGGTAATGTTGACTGGCCCGCTACAAGCCATTTATTCACCTAACCCTCCGTCAAGACCACATCAATCACCATTAGAAACCCTCGCCCCCCTCCCCTTCATTAGTTCATTCTTCTCTTTGCCTGCCGAGTCCATTTCCCTATTTTGCTGTCTTTGTCAGACATCCTCTCTCTCTCTTTCTTAGTTAATTCTTCCTCCCTCGCTCTTGTTTTACCTCCTCTCTGAGAGATAGAGACGTCCTCCCTGAGACCTAACCTTGTATTGGCACCTTTATTGATTTTAATTAGTCTAATTAGTTCATTATTCCAGGGTTCAAGAAGGCCATCCATTACAGGCCATCCCAGAGTTAATATGCTAATGAGCCCGATCAATTATCACTCAAAGCTAAAGTCATTAACAACCATATTAGCATAGTCAACGATCGCAACCCCCTGACCCTCGTGTTTTCTCTGTGTCGGCATCTCTCTCTTTCTCTCTCTTTCTCTCTCTCTGTTTCTCTATCTGTCTCTGCCTCAGTTTTTCCCTCGCTGTTTCTCTTTTACTCTGTCTCTTCTTGTCTGTCTTTCTCACTGTCTCTCTCTGTCTGTCTCTATCTGTCCCCCTCGCATGCCACCATACAGACATAACAGTCTACATATATAATAGTCCCTGTCCTACATAATCACACTTTGCAAAACACGTTCCCTTTCCCTGTTTCCATATTCTAGAGACATTGAGAACAGAGATCATTCTGGGGCCCCAGTCATCTGAGAACAGAGATGGGAGTGGTCATTCTGGGGCCCCAGTCATCTGAGAACAGAGATGGGAGTGGTCATTCTGGGGCCCCAGTCATCTGAGAAAAGAGATGGGAGTCATTAGCATGTCATTCTAACTCATCTCTCACCTCCTTCACTGTTATGACCAGATTAGGATCATATATGTGCTTAAGAGCAACCTGCAAGCTCCTGGAATGACATGCTGGGAATAAGATGTTCATTCAGGGTTGGGAGTGATCAGAGGTCAGGATCAAAGGATCAAAGTGGGATCAACTGATCCCTAATGATCTCTTCTGATCTCTCCTGATCTCCCAGGGCCTTCCACCAGCATAGGGAATTAATAAGTAACACACACACACACAAACACAAGCATGCATACACCTAGGTTAGAGGAAAATCAGCTACCATAGATTTGTTTATAAAGAGAAAGAGAGGAGCATCAAAAGACAGACAGGCAGGCAGACAGAGAGTCAGACAACCTGCAGACTGACCAACAGACAGACAACAGGAAGACTGACCAACAGACAGACAACAGGAAGACTGACCAACAGACAGACAACAGGCAGACTGACCAACAGACAGACAACAGGAAGACTGACCAACAGACAGACAACAGGCAGACTGACCAACAGACAGACAACAGGAAGACTGACCAACAGACAGACAACAGGCAGACTGACCAACAGACAGACAACAGGCAGACTGACCAACAGACAGACAACAGGAAGACTGACCAACAGACAGACAACAGGCAGACTGACCAACAGACAGACAACAGGCAGACTGACCAACAGACAGACAACAGGAAGACTGACCAACCGACAGACAACAGGCAGACTGACCAACAGACAGACAACAGGCAGACAGGAAGGAAGAGAATGAGCTGTTACCACTTACATTCAGGAGGTGTGTGTGCTTCGTCTGTAGGACGGAGTGTACGAGAGAGTCCCTGTCCCACTTCAAGCCCAGTACTTCAGAACTTAGTGTACACACCCTCTCTACCAGAACACTCATCTGCTGCATTCTGCCCAACCCACACAGAGGACAAGCAGAGACGTCATCTGACACACTCTCTCCTCTCTTCACACACTCTTCTCTTTTCACACACTCTTTTCTCTTTAGTAACTCTTCTCCAGAGCAAATGCATGAGCTATTAGAGATCCGTCCGTTGCTCGATGGCACAACAGATTTATTTTCCCACCCTTGTCGGCTGAAAGATTCGTTCCAGCAAGCGTCACGGTGACACTTGATTATTTACATTTGGTAAATGATCGATCCATTGCATCACTCTCTAAGTTTGGTCAGAATGGGTCCGAGATGTGACATGTGACTAACGAAAGAACAGACGGAAAAAGACCAATCCATAGTCCCCCCTTCGATATCCCTGTGTGGAACACTTAAATACCAACACGTTCTTCAACATATACTGACTGTCACGGTACCGTCGCAGGACGGGACCTCCCCTGTTCGCGTAGCCTTCCGGCGTTCGACGTCGCCGGCCTTTTAGTCGCCATCGTGTGTGTTGTGTCCTGTTTTCCCCATGTCCTGTGAACGCATCCCTCCCTGATTCCTGACAGGTGCTGCTTGTTACCACAGTACTTAAGCCCTTGTGTTTCTCGTCTCCGTGT
>JACXGK010002960.1:0-11608 GCA_016801125.1 Novumbra hubbsi | reverse complement strand
GATTGTACGTACCTAGAGTACTTTGGAATATTTATTTGAAGCGTTATATACGCCAGTTGGTCAGTAGTGAACGGAATAAACCGACTACCTGAACCTACCTCCCTGCGCCTTGGTCTGTTTACTTCCACAACCATCACACTGACAAGCGTCTCCGGTAATTTACTGGTGTACAGTGAGAGATGAGAGAAAATGGCTGCATGTACACCAATCACTACGGAGACCAAAACTCTATCAAAACCATTAGGACACAACATTATGGGTTAAAAAAAACTGCAAACATCGGCCTCCCGTATAACCCTGCTCATTGCATGGTATACATTGTATAAATTGCCCATAAGTAGCTCTAAATGATCGCCAATAGATTTAATTTTCCAATTATGGACATTGGCAAGATGCTTTCAACAGTCAGGGGACAAATGTGTAATATACAGTGGGGGCGGTTCAAGTTCATTCCTTCCCGACAATTTAGCCCACCGGGTTCCGTCTACAGAGACTTGTGACATCAGCTACTTTATATCTCATAAAATGACTCTGAATCCGGGTACCTGACTCATAAGCCAGAATAAAATAAATAGAACAAAACAGTTAAACATGTTAAGTTACTTCAGAACATTCTAGAATCTGGATTTTGTTTTCGGAGTGAATGTAAGCTTTTTCAAGATGATGCTAGTATCAGGAGATGGTCAAACGAAAAGACCCAGAGAAGGAAGGCCAGTGCTACAAAAGCAAGGTGATAGAAGAATTAAACTAAATATCTTTTGTTTTAAGGAACCAGTAACCTTAACAGAGACCTCCACATCCATACATGATTGTCGAACACAATTGAAAATAATTTCCCCAAATCAAGTGATCCGCAAACAGCATATAGAAACACAGCATTCAACATTTGCAAAATCATTATAGAAAAACAGAAAGTATGATGTATGGTTATAATCAATAAATTATTAAAAACAAACTCTGAGTTACATTAAAGGGTGATCCGCAGCAACATGCTGAGATAGATAGTATTAATGTTTAATGTATTAAGAATTTAGACCCACCGTCTGTTATCCATAAGACCAGTCAAGAAGGCTGTTGCTGCTGCACTAGCCTAGATGCTATATAAATACTAGCAGAATTTACGTGTAGTTGCAGGTTAGCTGATGTATGTTAGAATGTAAGAATAATTAAAGTAGCAGTTCACAGTGATGCTACAGTTAATGGTAAGTACAAGGGTTATTCAAAATGCTCAAATTTAAACTAACTAACAAAAAAGAAAGATCTGGCATGGTATTCACTTCCAGGCATGGCTGTATTTCATCCAACCACAGCAGCTTTCTAGACTTTCTAGTCCGGCTGCTCACTAAAAGTCTAAGCAAATAATTGCAGAGAAGGAACCACCTATTGTTATCATTTCCAGCGATTACAGCTAAAAGGAAAAATGACATATTTGAAAGGGAAAATGGATACAAAGAATTACATCTTTGACCTTGTATGGCACCGCAGAAAACTGGAATGACCATTTACCCAATCTCATAATGACTCGTAAGTGGTGTGTGTGTGTCCATGTAAAACCGTCATGAGAAGGGAATAGCAGCATGCGACGTTCTACGCCACAGCAGCACATTACAGAAAGCGATCCATGCCACCAGGACAAGGCACGTGAGCCTCGGCGCAAATAGAGGTTTAGAAGGGGTGTTCAGACTGAGTAATAAACTCAATTCTCGATTGTGCGTCATTTAAAGTCAATCGTGTATTAGTAGACGGCTCTGGCTCAGGTTGTGATCCAAACGTCCCTATTGTAGAAGGGTAAGTAGATTCTTGTAGTCGTCGGTATGGTATGGCAGACATTTTGGTTCTGAGAGTCAGAGTAAGCATGATGGTTTCTGAAACACACGCACCACGAGCAGAACCCACCATTGTTTGGTCAAACCTGACAGACATGTCAAGATTGTACTCAGCGTAAGCTGGGATCACTGACGGACCAGTATGAAGATTAACATGAATCAAAGTAGACGTGTATAAATAAGGAGGGTATTCCAACTTGCGTGAATTTCGTCACTGCAACTTATAATGTGTTTTAGTAGTGTGCCCCCCCCCCCCCCCCCCGTGCCTGTATGCACAACCGACAATGTCTGGGCATACGCCTGATGAGACGGTCATCAGTCACCTGACTACAATCCCATTAAAAACCACAGAGGAGAGTCAATAAGCGAGAACTAAGAACTCTGAGTTGACTGAAATATGCTCATAAAATGCTCTATGAACACCAAGGAAACATCAAAGAATCTGTCGTCTACTGGCTACTTTTGCCACAATCGAAGTAGCTGGGTCACCTTTCAGAAAGACACTGCACCGATGTGGCCTACATGGGAGGTCAGGAAGGAAACAGCTCCTATTCTCACAATAGAAAATAAAGACACGACTGACCATCAGAAAACTCCTGGGTTAGGGCTAAAACCAGGGAGAAAATGTGCTCTGGACCTATGAGTCAAAGGTGGAGCGGTAATTTCAGAATGCCTTAATGTAAAGAAGAGCTTAACAGTCAACTGTAAAGTTTGGAAGCGATAGCATTATGGTTTGGGTCTGCTTTGCAGCCTCATGGCCAAATTAATCACTCAGGAAAAACGTATTGAACCTGTCACGCCTGCTCGGAAATCCCGCCCCCTTCAGGTCGTGTTCAGTGTCCCCGGAGTATTGATTCTAAGCCTTTACGCACCTGGGTTCATTTAACTCACAAGGTGGACTATTTAAGGATCTGCCTGTGTTGAGGACCATGTCAGTGATTGTTTGAAGCTCATCTATTATTGTAACCGGTCTCCCTTAGAAGTCAAGAGTGCAGCTCTTTCTCGTGTGGTACCGTTGATACTTGGTTTTCTTATTTTCAGAGTTTGTTTACTCTCTAAGTCTCCGTTGGAGCGTATTTCAGTTTCAGGATACTTTCTGCGTTAATGGTTCGACTGTTCTTTGGTTTTGTTTGTTTTATGACTACTTTTGAAATACTTTTCCTCGCTCCTGTTTACCACCAATAACCATTACAGAACCAAAGAATTCTTGAAGACAATGATGCAATATGTCAAAAAGCTGAATCTGACCTGAACACAGACCTTGCAACAGGACACTGATGCAAAACACATGATGTTAAAGGCATCAAGAAAGTTACAAAAAATTGCTACATTAAGTTACATCAGCCAAAGTGGGCAACCAGCTAGTGCTTAATATTTTTTTTCTGCACTATGAAATAGCATTTGTGTGGATATTTATGAATACATTACTTTAAAGTAGATTCTTCCAGTGCCATTTGTTAATTTAACTTTATCTGTCAATTGTGTTGAAGCAAAGATTATGCTTCATTAAAACATGGAAAGGGGCACAGCTATCTTTGCTCCCCCACTGACCTGACTGCTGAACAGCAAACAATGTTTCAATGAATTAATCGCCCCTGCTATTACAATGAAAAGTATTTGAATTTCCATCCCTTTGTGATCAAATGAATCAAGTCCAAACATGACTGTAAAACTCAAACAGAGTATATTAGTTAATCCAGGGCTTACCAGCCTTTAGAACTCAGAAGGAGTCATTGACTAGGAATCTGTGGGAACCTCTCACCTGGGAAAATCTCACTTCTGCTGATAGTAACAGTCCTGCGGCCGGAATGAAACCGTTTCAGTTTACACACACGGCCTGCTTCCAGCAGTCCCACACTCTCAGTCCGTAGGGGCCAATTCTCCCTCACAAGAACAAACATGTGGCACACGGAAAATGCAACACGAGCTATAATTTACATTTTCTGCAGGTGCACCTACATTAAAATATCAGGTGTCCTCCGCCTAAACACTTTTGTGAGTATGTAGGTGGAATGATTACATCGTGGAGAGCCCTCCCACTGTCTTTGCTATACAGCCCAGAGAAGACATCATGAATGTTTACAGCATTGTGAACGCACAACAGCTAAAGCAAACATTCAAGGGCTGAGGATAAGTGCCATTTGAGTCTTAGGAAAATGGACAACCCGGGAGAAAAGCAAGCCTATTTTCCTGCTCAACCTCTCTGACAATTCCCTCTCATTCATATTATTATGACGCTTTGTCCTTAAATGTCCATAGTTTGCCATTCTTCCCCACCCGGGGGGCCTTGGAATAAGCTGCCGCAGTCACAAAGACATACTGTACTACAGCCTCCCTCCTACAATCACATTGTTATGTTTCTCTATTGGGCCTTTTGTTGGCGATAGGTGAGTGATCATGCTCTTTATGTTGTTGTTGATTAGCCCTTGAATGTCTCCACCGTTCTGCCGTGATTGGACTGCAACAATGAAGGCTGTGCAAAATCACATTCCCGTATCAAATCCGTAGGCGAGCGTGTCCACTCAGAAGTTCACCGGAGCCCTACGCCGAGGCACTCAACGTTCCAAACGACACCGTGACAAGGCAGGGATGGAGAGGCCAGGCTAACACGGGAACGAGGCGTGCCTAAACGACTGGATCGGACGTGTGCAGCTTGGCGTCGACGGCGAGGACCCAGCTGTGGGCCTCCGCCTCTAGCTCCTCTGTGCCAGCTCTTTGTTCTGGTCGGCTGTATAGGACCGTCAAAAAAACGACCGATGATTAGCACCTGACTAGATGTGAGGGTTTCGTTGCAAATGACATGTAGGCGTAAGCTGTCGAGACACACTTTTGTGTGTCTTTGTAAAGAACATAAAGCATTGTGCCCACAGTTTTTGTGAGGGGTTTGATGTTGCACTGCCCTCATGCGAGAACACATACAGTGTATACGAGGAGTGATTTCAACCAACAAAACAAACAGAAAAGTTCAGGTTGTGTGGTTAGTGTTGATTTATTATTTCACAGGAGGTCCTGTAGAGACTGACCATCTGAAATGACACAGCTTTCCTTACTATGTTTTCATGTAAGCAAGGCCGTGAGCAGCCTGTGATTTCAATTGTTTTGATGAACCATTCAACATTTAAGGGAACTGAAAGTAGTAGACCTTCAACCTCTTTAGTCACTGTTTCATTTCAAATTCAATGTTCTGGAGCAAAGAGCCACAACAACCAAACTGTGCCTGATATCTTCAGACTACACCTTAACCTATAATCACACCCCTATTTGCTATATTCAGTCAAAACAATGGCAAGCCCTCCATCTTGGCCTGCGCTACTGAAGCGTTCTGGTTAACTACACTCCCATGATGCCTGGCTTTGGGACATGCGGACCCGCCCCGCTCAAACCCAGCTGGCTCCACATTGGTCTTGGGGTTACGAGAGCTCCCGAGGTCCGAGCGGCTAACCTCGTTAGGTAGCTCCAGAACTGGACCGGCTGACCAAAGCCCGTCTCGGAAACCTTGTTAGATTTTCTTTGATGCACGGCCACATGAGTTGCAGGCGGTGTATAAACGATCTCGCATGACAAGCCCGGATGATTAGAAGGCTTTTAAACGTGGCTGCGAGTTTGTGTCTCTGCTTTGTGCCGCTCCGGTTGAAGCCCTAACGTAATTGTCCACCTGTTACAAGTGCTGTGGCTTCATGAAGCCAACTCTGCGTTTCCCTCTGTCATTTGTCCAACAATGATCATCATCCGAGTCGTGCTTACTGACTGCAGATGGCCTATTGTCATTTAGAGAGGAGTAGGCCTATGCAAAGGGAAGACACCTAATACAATTAGCAGGAGTGGGCCAGCCTAAGTGGGTTCTTGGCTGCGGTACCAGCTTGATCTATTGCCATGTGAATTCATATAGCGTCAACGGAACCATCCGTTCCGGGGTCTTCCTGTACCCACAAAGAAATGGGGGGTTCTCAAGGATTCTTTAGGAAGGGCAATGACTTGAATTACCCTTGGAGCTCTCGAGGGGGACATTGGAAAACAATCAGTTATTTGCTCTCCTGGATGTTTCAGGTGTTTTGCTCACAGCACTAGAAAGTGTCATCACAATTGTGTTTTCTTATCATTCCGTGGCATATTGTGCATGACTATGCAAGAGCCGGTAAAGGCGACATTACCCTGTTATAGATTCAGCTATTCTACCTTGGGTCAACTAATTTCAGAATGGGATATTTTTTAAAGATCTATTTAAGGGCAAGGTTCTTTGTTTTCTTGCTTCTATATTGGACCAAATGCCACTTACATGGTACTAGCTATTAAGCCAAAAACGTCTTGTGTGCGTGTAGTTCTTGGTGGAACTACCTGCTTGTTGCATTAAGTGAGCCTTCAAAATGTTCCCCCACCGGTAAGATATCTTCCTTTTTGCAATGTCGTGTGTCAATCTCCAGGCGTCTCAAACGCTCCTCAAACAGCAGCGTGAACTCGTACATAACAGTTTCATTTGTTTGGTACCAGGAATGCGAAACATGCCACAACCATCATCAGCTAGTCATAATCGTCACAACGTTGAGGTCGCGTGAAAATGAATGACTGCTTGCTGTTGTGATCCCTTTTGCTGTTTCGTCGCTATGACAACTGAACCGTCTTTTCGTTCAGCCTGGTATAAATATAACTAGCCAGTTAATTACATTTTCTTACAGGTACTCGTCACTAAGATTGCTACAGTAGCTGTCATACTCCATGTGTTTCATCCCTCTCCTAATGTGATTTGCTCTCTTTTCTTCTTTTTTTATCGTTGGCCTTGGTTTAGGTAAAAAACAAATAAGAAGAAAATAGCTGTTTCCTAAATGTTTATTTAATCTTGTCATTCACATGTACAACTGGACGTCGATAAGATTGTTGTTTGTAACTACAATAATTTGGTTCGTGCAAGACTATTAAAACCGGCCTTTAAAAAAAGAAAGGAATACGATTGGCTCATCCAGCTTTCCGTCTGAAAGTGCACAGGGTTGAATGGTTCAATAATCGACATGCTACAACGTCATCGCAGAGTGTGTTAGGTTGAGGTTGAGGGATCTGCGGTTACTTATTTTTCCCGTATATTTTCACCTCGCAATTTCAGATTTAAAATGCGATTGGCTTTTACTCATTTGGGATTGGTCTGTTTGCGTTCAGAGGAGTGGTTAGCTTTTTCAACCCGGAAATGAAGAGTGTTTTTCTCTGTCGATTTCAAGCAGAATAATGGGTAAATATCTGTCCCCATTTGTAATATGAAACATATTGCATTATTAATTTAGTTTAGTGCATATCCCCTGAGCTTAATCGTTAATTTGCGTGATACAAGGTTCTAACTTAAGCGTGGTTCCAAAAGTGGCCAGTGCGGTTTTGTTAAGAGTCCACAACATTTGCTATACGGTTCATAGTTAACGTACAGTACTGTATTGATTAGCTGGGAATAATATCTACTACAAACGAGCAACATGACGGTATAGCAGTGAAGCTTCTGTACGGTTTGATGCTAAATAAGCAGAATCACCTTCATTCGCTGTATTTAAACTTGTACATGGTGGTGTTAGTTTTAGACAGAATACACAATTTACACAACGTTGACGTACAGTTATATTATCCTCTATACAAACTATGAAAATACATAATGGTTTGACGAATAATAAATCAAAATGTTATCTTGTTTTGGTAGTACTTTGGTAAATATTCACAGGAATGATTCCCGTACAGAAGGTCTTTGTTGGTGCCATTGGCTTTAATGCTAACCATTATTTCAGCCTTAACCTAGGCTACATCGCCCCAGGTCAGAGGGAGAGAGAAATATATTTTTTCTGTACAGAAACAAAGTAGAAGCCAGCATAATCGGAGCCTGAGACTAAGCACCTACACACCAAGCCTGCAAAGTTGATTTTGAAGAGCCACTTGCACTATTCCTCTCCTCATAATCACCCTCTATTCTATTCCTTCCCCCTCCCCAATCTGTCTCTCTTTACTGGTGTTCTGTGGCTGGCTATTTTGCCTTGTGCCAACATAATCCTTTGACTGATTATCACTTAATGCTCTTGCCTTATTATAAAAATGGAGGAGCTTTGGCTTTTTTGTTTAATGACTGATGATGTGTGGACGTTAAGAATTAAAAACTGGGAATGCATGTTGTTATCAGAAGAATCTGGAGCAGATGATTATGCTGGATTGGAGAGAGAGAGAGAGAGAGAGAGAGAGAGGAGGAGGGAGTGAACAAACTAGGCAACAGGGAGAGAGTACAGGAGTAAAAAAAAAAGGGTGAACACTTAGCATAATGACTGGGTTTTTAAAGGAATCTGTGAAGTAAAACTCTGATGTGATCTCAGCTAGAGGTTGAGAGGTCAGCTATAGATTTTACTAACAAGCATTAATATGGACGTCGCTCTGTCTGCCGCACTAGTTTAAAAATGCTCCCGCAATCAGGCCCTCGCTTTCTGCCTAATAGGTTGACTAGGAATGCTCAGGGGTATCTTATAGCAGGCCGTGTTAAAACTGGTTCTGTCTCGCCCATGTGCCTCGAGGACAAGTTAGCCCGCTGAACCAAAGGGCAGGGATCGGCTGGGCCCACGAGCCCTTAGAGCGCAGACGTAGCTGCCTATGGCGTCGCCACGTCCCACCGTAACGTAGCCGACATGTTCCGTGCCTCGTCCCGTCTTTAACCCTCATATGTTGTCCACTTCTTCCCTTTGGGTCGGTCCGGCCCTTTGGTGCCTGTTAGCAGCCCGTTCAGCCCACGTTGTTTTAATTGCGGCGCCGGATGCAACACGAGAACCCAAGTTTTCACCTCACAGTTTACTGCCCTCTGTGTTCTGCCATGCATAGAGCGAGGCACTGGTATGAGTTGATCAAGTATTCTTGGCACTTTGGTTTGTGTTTTCCCTGCATTAGTGCCCAGGCAATCCCACGTTGCTTCATCAGGAACAACTTTCATTCTCTTGTTCATTAACCGTTCTTGCGTCATCTCTCAATGTGCTTCCTTGGCCTCCTAAATGTTTCATGAGTTTTTAAGTTGTTTTCCTGCAATTCCTGCTGTACTTACTGCTCACACAAGCTCTGCAGCCTCTACCTTCATACTCATGAAATCAATTAATTCTCCTAAATAATTAAAGTTCAGAGCAAACCAGATTACGTAGAGCACAAATCTTTGTGTCAGGCAGAAGTTGTTTTTTTGCTGTGGAACTAAATAGGCACCCTCCAACCCTGGCTCCAGGGTCTCTGGTGATTAGAGTCGGGGGTCTTGATAAAGCATTAGAGTGCAACACACACACACAATGAAAGAAGCAAATAGACGGAGCTCGGTTCTGGAACCCCTCTGTGCATTTTACACATACATTTTTTATGAAACCGACTCATAACAATTATTCATCTTACCGCCTGGCTTATCTTAGCTGGCCTGTAATGGCCATGACATCACTTTGTGAAAGTTCCACATTTGACATTCTCATCTGTTTTCATTGAGAGGACATTAGTGGACCTGGTTCCCTGACTGACTGACCGGTGAGTGTGGAGCGGTTATGAGCTTAGACGAGCGCTGAGAACGGAAGGCTACAGGCCTCTAGACCTTTTGCACCCGGTCATTTAGATGGTGGGCAATGCAGGGTCTCATTCAGCACGGAGGTCTCACGGGCCTTCGCCACGGGCCTTCGCCACGCCACAGCCAACCACCGTGGGAGAGCAGAGTGTACTCGTTTGTGGGCTGACAAGCTAAGCTATCTGCCTCTGTTGTGTTTGAGCGTCTCTGCCAGTCCTTTGTGCGTTATGAACTGTGGCTATACAAAGCCTGGCCTTGGCACATAGGTTGACATAATCCGGAACCCCCCCAGCAGCGGTGGAAATAGAAGTGCTGGTCTGTGGACTCGCCTTTCTGTACCATCCTGCGTGTCTCTCTGGCTGGTTCCCGTACAGTTCTTCAACCCCTTTAGCCCCCCGTGTCCTCCCCTCAAGGTCAAGGTTACGGTGTCGCCACCAGCCGCCTTCCGGACTCCCCCGGTTCCGTTAACGCTCGCGCTGTCATGACTGCCACGGGGATTCAAGGTCGGGATGTTTCCGTCAAGCTGTTTCTTATCTGTTCTCCGGCCCTTTTCCCCCTCTGTCCCCTCTATCCATTCTCCCATTGGTAGGTCGTCGCGGACAGCAGGATGCCGCGATGCCTTTGGGGGCGAGGGTAGCGGATGACATGCCATGATGTTATCTTCACGCCGCTTGGCGGGTTGGCCAGACGCACCCGGGCCGCAGACTATTGGCGGAATGCCGCGGAGCGTAGGAGCGGTACCCTAGTACAGATGCCGAGTCACGCCGTGTCTGTCTGTGGGACTGTCCTGGAAACAACGAATTCTGCCTCCCGGAATGTCGCTTTAAACACTCCAGAATTGGCCCAGATACCTGACGCTGTTATGAACCATGGTGTTATGTTGTTTGCAATTTCCAAAACATCGCGTTTACCCCGTCAAGTGTAGCGGCGGCTGGCTTTTTGCTATGTGTTCTATTGATTGGATAAGTACACCTGTAGTAGATAACTTCAGGCAACACTCAGGCTTGTCTCCTCTCTGTTTCCTCCTGGGCACTGGCTGCAGCGGAGGCCATTCTCCCTTGGTTGATCCATGGGAGAATTACGTTGTGAAGTCGATGGCTCCTGGTCAATGCTTGAACATAAGCTGCGTGCGTGCGTGCATGCGTGTGTGTGTGTGTGTGTGTGTGTGCGCGCGCACATTTTCTCGTGTGTACTCTTCTATGCCTCTGTTAGTGTATTTGATCCTTTGTTTACAGCAGGCCTAACCGCCGTCCATTGATCTGTGACTTTTCACTATTACATAAGAGCAATGGATTTCCAGTTCTGTGGCGAAAGCCCTGAATTTCCCTGCTTCATTTTTATAGGCAGAGCACATTGATTGAAGTGTCTGCCTCTTATGTATTTGGCAAAGCGCTGAGAGTGTGAGGGTTGCTGTCAATAGTAATCCCGCTGTGTGTGTGTGTGGGAGACGTTACAGTGGCCTGACTTAACATCTCTTTCCTCCCCTTACATCATAATTACATTAATATTGACAGGCCCCTGACAATAGCCACAGTACTATTGATAGCCGGCTGTCAATACTGTGTTCCCAAATAAAACATATTCATTCATATCCTGTAAACTGTTCAATAGCAGCGTTGACGGGGGTTGTCAGGCCAGAAGGATTCTCCCGAGAGGGCGGGAGAGAGAGATTAAGGAAGGGAGGGAGTGAGAGGGGGAGATTTCTCCCACCTGCCACTGTGTGGCTGTGCGGCTTTGTGAACGGTCATGTTGTCACAGCGATGCATCCCCTGGCTGACAGACACAGACTGGACCCATGTATTCACACAGTGTGACGAGGCTACACAAGTGTGGGGCTACTAGGACAGGCTTGGTTTTGGGCCACACCTTGATAGTGTGGGGCTACTAGGACAGGCTTGGTTTTGGGGCACACCTTGATAGTGAGGGGCTACTACGACAGGCTTGGTTTTGGGTCAGGCCTTGATAGTGTGGGGCTACTAGGACAGGCTTGGTTTTGGGTCAGGCCTTGATAGTGTGGGGCTACTAGGACAGGCTTGGTTTTGGGTCAGGCCTTGATAGTGTCGGGCTACTAGGACAGGCTTGGTTTTGGGTCAGGCCTTGATAGTGTGGGGCTACTAGGACAGGCTTGGTTTTGGGCCACACCTTGATAGTGTGGGGCTACTAGGACAGGCTTGGTTTTGGGTCAGGCCTTGATAGTGTGGGGCTACTAGGACAGGCTTGGTTTTGGGGCACACCTTGATAGTGTGGG
>JACXGK010002959.1:0-49172 GCA_016801125.1 Novumbra hubbsi | reverse complement strand
GCTGGGATATATGGTTGGGCTTGAGGGTTGGGCTGGGGTGTATGGCTGGGCTTGAAGATTGGGCTGGGATATATGGCTGGGATTTAGGGTTGGGCTGGGATATAAGGTATGGAAGCATGACTAAGAAGTGGCTGCTTTATTCTCCTTTTCAAACCAGTTAGCACAGCTACAGTATTGTACAGAATACTGTTGTACTGTACTTGTACTGTTCAATGACTATAAAGTTGAATCTAATCTAATTGTACAGAAATCAGTGGTGGACGTCAAAGTCATTTATTTTATTTGTAGTTGATTGTTGACATTTAATTGTGTGAAATACCAGTAAAAACATTTCCCAAATGTAGGCACATTTTAATAAGGGGTAGTGAAGAGATTCAAGATCTTTCCCACACATTTCCATGGCTTTTCCATTGTTTTTCTTAATTAAATCTAAATGGTTTGGGTTGATGGTTTTGTCTATGGCTGTGCTTAACCCACAAACACTTTCAACTTCTCATGTTTCCCCATGAGCACAATATTTAAAGTTCTCTCTCCAAATGTTTGAGGCTCGCAGATGGCCTCCAATTAAAACGTTCACAGTAAATTGAATCCATTGCAGCTCATTGCATTGACATCTGGGATATGACAAACTGGCATTTAGCAGCTCGCAGGCCGCCACGTCGGAGGGACACTGTGTATGTGCACTTTCTTTCACGCTGTCAATGTTCCACCCACAGGAAAGGCAGAACTACAGCCTCAAACACATACAGAACACTTTGGTCATTGATTATCTGTGAATGATGACAATGTTTTTCTCTGTACATATTCATGCTGTAAGACATCTCTATGCAGATATGTTAAACTATGTAACTAGGGGCCAGAGTGTTCTACTGCAGTGAAACTAATATAGTTTTTCCCAGTATTATATTTTAAAGTCACTTCATACTCATGCTTGATATAACCCTTATCAGTAATTTGTGTAGTTAGTTTGTTAAGCGCAGGGGTTAGAACTAGATGTTTATATCAAAGTGTTGTGTCTTGCTTTGCTACCTGACCATGCAAATGAAAGCTGTTTTTAACCATCAATTGCTCAATTGGATCAAGTCATTGATTTGAATGATTTGTAGATATATGTCGGAATTCAGTTTTGAAATTCATCAGAAAAAACATCTGCCAAATGTCATACTGCATTTATGAGTAATTGTCTTTTGTAGAGAAAAACAACATTATTGGCCACAATTTGAGCCGGGTAGTAGCCTAGTTGTCTAGTTCAAGACCCCAAACGGCAAGGTGAATACCTTCTCTAAAGGTATAAATTCTCTCCATGAACAAGGCAGTTGACAACTGGTAATTGCTGAAAATTATCGCTTATTTTATGTCATACCTACCTGGTAAAATAAAGGTGTTCCTTGCAAAACTCCAGTTCCATGGAGCCTACCAAACATTTACTCCTGCAATTTCCCTAGCTTAAAATATGTTAATTCACCTAGCAACAGGACATTTTTCATCTTTGATCCAAGTAATATTTATCTTGGGAATTCAATGACCTAGGACCTTCATTGGCTGTCTTGGTTTGTTTGTCAGAATGTTGGATTGATTGAAGGTGAACATAATATCAAAAGAGAAAATGCCCTGGTCCACTTTGAAGTCACCTATCAAATGTCACAGAAAAAAATCCCATGAGACAATCCTTGTGTGCAATTCTCTTGTCATTAATTTTGTGTTGGCACAATCTTTCATCTCAGTGCTAAATTATTATTTTTTTCCACGTTTATTTTTTATTTTACCAACAGACACTGTTACGCACGCCTTTTTTAAGAGGAAGCGTAAAACCCTGTTGTGTGTGAACAAGACGTGGGGTCGTGAGGTGCAAGGGAGGAGACAAACTAACGATACCGTGCAGGGGATTTATTTATCCACACACACAACAATAAGGTAAAAGTGGGGAAAGGGGCTGGGCGGTACCAAAGCAATGAAAGCAAAATCAGAAACCACCTAACCAAAACTGGCCTAACAAAAATAACTTCCCTGGCTACTCTAAAGAATACAAGGGGTGGTCCGCCCAGGTCTTACCTAGTGTGTATAGACAACTAACTCCTATGGGAAATGTATGCCCGCGGGCCCCTTGCCTACACACTCCCAGTGTGCGGTCCCCTTCCCCTTTGGGAACAAACAGAGAGTTACAAGTGAAACAAAAACACACCAGGGTAAAACCCCCAAACGTACACTTACAACAGAAAAAGGTACCACAAAAACCACCAAACCAATAACCCCCAACTCCCTACCAACAAACTAACTAATCTAAACAAACACCAAACAGAGATCGAAAAACAGAGATCGAAAAACAGAGATCGAAAAACAGAGATGAGGTGGGGTGGTGAATGGAGTGTTCTTATACTGCTGATGGAAGGACGTGATTGGTTGATGGGGACTGGAACCAGCTGAATACTATAACGGGAGGGAGATGAACTTGTTTGGTGGCCCCTGTGCAGACAAAGGGGAACAAACAGCAACACATACAAACAAACAGCAACACAGACACTGGGAAACGTAACACATACGAACGAGGAATGTAACAGACGCATACCATCAAATGTTATCAAATGGATTGAAATTGAATGAACAAAATTGATGTCTTTGTAAAATGTAATTTTTATTAACAACGATTGAATCGTATGCAATAGACACATTCAAAGTAGATCGAACACAAATGTATGTTTCTATACTGCTCCAAAAAATTAGGGGAACACTTAAGTCACACATCGATGAACAAAATATATTAAAGATTAAAATCTTTACTGTATGTTGTGTAATTCCTTGAGAACAGAATTACATTACAAAAGTCAATGGAAACCCACTGAGGGCTAGTTTCAAACTCACATCGAAAAACTAAAATTGAAATCACATGCTGTTGCAACTTGTGTGGATTTCATCACAGCAACACATAATATATCTCAATGCCTAACAGCACTAGGGTACCGCTGGCTAGCACGTGGAAGTCCTGGCAACCCTCCAAGGATATGCCTCCCCAGACCATCACTGACCCACCGCCCAACCGGTCATTCTGGATGATGTTGCTGGCAGCATAACGTTCCCCACTTACAGACTCTCAAACATATGGATCACTTGCATCACTTTAAATGTTCTGATGATGTTCTACGTGCATTCAACGCACATTAGCATATTTTAATGTACCATTCATTGTCACTATATTATATTCAAAATACTTCAAATTTTTTTGTCATTACCCTTTTTTACAATCTTTGGAATTGTTGCTAGTTTACATTGTTATGTAGATATTTTTGTATTTAATATTTTTTGCTTAACATTTTACTTAATGCTACTGCATAGATGCCCGGACCATGTCATATGCATTTTACTGCTCAGAATGACACTGTAGGTTTGTCCATTTGACAATAAAAATACTTTGACTTTGGTCCACGGTGTCTCCAGACTCTTTCACGTCTGTCAAATCTGTGAAGGGGACGAGGTGCCAATGGCAGATGCCCTTCTACTGCCCTGTCCAGCTCTCCTTGAGTAATGGACTGTCTGCTGGTATCTTCTTCATGCTCTTGAGACTGTACTGGGAGACAAAACAAACCTTTTTGCAACGGCACGTATGGATGTGCCATTCTGGAGGAGTTGGACTACCTGTGCAACCTGAATGGGTGGCAGGTACCGCCTCATACTACCAGCAGTGACAAGGATATGAGCAAAAATGCTAAACTAGAGAAGAATCAGTCAGAAAGTAGAGAACATTAGTCTGTGGCGACCACCTGCAAAACTTTTTTCAATTCTTGGGGGTTGTCTTGTTGTTGCCAGTGCATCTGTTTTCATTTGCACCAAACAGGTAAAATTGATTCACAATCCCATTTATTTGAGTAGTGTACATTAATTCAGAATAGTTATGGTTGGGATTTGGGTTAGGGAAAATGTAATTCTAGGTTAGGGTTAATTTAATTTGTCTTTCAGAGTGGTTAAAAAAAAAGAAAAAAGGTAAAGAAATTAAAAAGAGTGCATTGCACTTGGATAGAACACGCAACCCTCCGATCTGGAATAAGCAGCTTAAACTCCCATCCACCATTCGCTTCTACAAGAGACATGCCTAAAGCTTACGAGATGGTGATTGGCACTCACATTGCCCCTAGTGGAGGGTTTAGCTCTTCCATTTAGTTTGCCAAACTAATCTGGTATCTGCAAAATCGGCACCTACTTGAGGGTTCTGTAAGAGCACGGTCTGCAGATATTGCTAAGTCACAAAGCTTAGGCAGTAATTGCTATCTTGGCAGCTTTCATCCTCTTTCCCACCTCAACAAAATCTTATTCGGTCTAATTTTTTGAATCTTTATTTTTGGTGCTTAATTTTTTTTTTTTTTTAAACACGCTCAGTACTTTAATACACAACCATATCAATGACCAGTCTTTTATGTATATTTAATCATGTTTTCTTCTTATCCTTTTCTTTCAGTATCCTGTTTGCTGACATTGTAGGGTTCACCAGCCTAGCGTCTCAGTGTACAGCCCAGGAGCTGGTCAAGCTACTCAACGAACTCTTTGGGAAGTTTGATGAGCTGGCAACGGTAAGTCTATTATCTTTCCTGCTGTCATTCTAAGCTTCTGCTGGTGATACTTATCTTCTTTCATCATGCTCACCCTTTTGGTCTGTTTAGGCCTTTGTCAGGTTTTGACCCAAATCAATGTGGATGTATCTTAATTTAAGGATCTGGGATACAATCGATAGGCTTATGAGGCTTATTCTAGCTTAGTGTGATGTCATCTGGAACATCAGGGCTCCATATGAAGTTTAATATGATTACATACACACTCATCTGAGGAAGCGATGACAGGACTCTTAATCCAACCCAGATGTCTTCTTTGTGATCGACTGAATTAACTGAATGAAGTGGAGGGGGAGCGGGAGAGTATATGTCCCAATCTTTCCATTCAGTGTCAAATAAATATAACTTCTCCTGCCCTTCAACCCTTGTAACCTTCCAATCCTGTTACCATCCAACCCTGTAACCCTCTAACCCCATAACCCTCCAACCCTTTAACCATCCAACTCTATCATGCTCCAACCCTTTAACCAGACAACCCTATTACGCTCCAACCCTTTAACCAGCCAACCCTATTACGCTCCAACCCTGTAACCAGCCAACCCTATTACCCCCCAACCCTGTAACCCTAAATGGCCCTGACTCTCCAACCCTGTAATCATCCAACCCTGTTAACATCCAGCCATGTTCCTCCAACTCCATGCCGTGTCATAAACCTTAGCCCCTGTCACTGTTATCCGTGCTGTGTCCTACGCTTAGCCCCAGTCTCTGTCATCTATGCTGTGTCCTAAACCTTAGCCCCAGTCCCTGAGATCCATGCTGTGTCCTAAACATTAGCCCCAGTCGTTGTGATCCATGCTGTGTCCTACCCCTAGCCCCAGTCACTGTGATCCATGCAGTGTCCTAAACCTTAGCCCCAGTCGCTTTGATCTATGCAATGTCCTAAACCTTAGACCCAGTCGCTGTGATCTATGCAGTGTCCTAAACCTTAGCCCCAGTCACTGTGATCTATGCAATGTCCTAAATCTTAGCCCCAGTCGCTGTGATCTATGCAGTGTCCTAAACCTTAGCCCCAGTCACTGTGATCTATGCAATGTCCTAAATCTTAGCCCCAGTCGCTGTGATCTATGCAGTGTCCTAAACCTTAGCCCCAGTTGCTGTGATCTATGCAGTGTCCTAAACCTTAGCCCCAGTCGCTGTGATCTATGCAATGTCCTTAACCTTAGCCCCAGTCGCTGTGATACATTCTTGCAGCTAGTTGCAGTGCAACTGATTCCTCCTGCTCGGCCCTTGTCCGCATAAACACTCACCCATACAGACATACACACACATAAACATAGATGCACACAGCAAACAAACACACACTCTGTATCTGTTCCAGACAAAGAGCAGGCGGTGCCACATGTCCATGTCTACCGGACAGCATCTTAGCGTGCCAGTTCTGCCCGTCCCCTCGCCACCTGTCC
The DNA here is from genome assembly GCA_016801125.1 of Novumbra hubbsi. Taxonomy (NCBI): domain Eukaryota; kingdom Metazoa; phylum Chordata; class Actinopteri; order Esociformes; family Umbridae; genus Novumbra; species Novumbra hubbsi. The sequence goes on along the minus strand of JACXGK010002959.1, from coordinate 43,171 downwards.
AAATATTTGGCTTGTGATCTTTCCAACAAGAACGTGGGCCAAAAGACCTCCTCCAGACTAACGCCTCTCTTCTTTCTTTCTCTCCTACCACTAATGTCTGTCTTTCTCCCATGTGTTCATTCCTTCTCTATGTACCCCCTTGTCTCTCTCTTTCCCTCCTTCTCTCTCTTCTCTTCTCTCTCTTTCTCACTCTCCAAAATATTGGTTACTTGCCCACTGTACCAATTGGATTTTGATCAGCCGGGAGCAGCCTCGATTTTCCTGCTCATGTGTATCTTACCAGTAAGCCTAAGGTCTCAAATATCCCCAGTAGATAGGCCAAGTCCCCCCAGGGGTCTAAGTAGCCAAGTACCTCTGGTTGGGAACCATTGCTATAAAACATGTAGTACAATGCAAATAAGCAAAGATTTGGGGTCCCGTCTGACTCACAGGGGTAAACTTAATGTTGTCAGCATTGTGCTTGATCCTCCTCCTTTTCAGCCTCAGTACCTTCCAACTGAGAAACGTCTGGCTCCAAGACAAATACGTGATGAACCTTTCACTCATTCCCTATGCATCCCCCTTCAAGTTTCTCCCAGCCACTGCCAGCATCTGAACCCAGAGATACTCAGGGTGGATGTATGCAGCGTTATGAAGCAAGAACTTTTAATAGCTCTTGATTGTTTTGTTGTGTGATTTGGGGAGGTGGGGGCTCCCCCCCTGGCCCCTCGTCTTTTACAGCGATTGATATCCGCCTCTCCTTCACGCTTCCTCTTCCGTCTCTCGACACCTCTCGGCTCCTAGACCTGTCCCTCGTTGTCTGGTCGCTTTGATTGACGGGCTTCCCTGAAATGCTGTCCATCAGGTCTCCTCCCCCCCGTTTTCTCTGCTCATTGATTGGCTCCCGTTTTTAGTTGGTCATTTGACATTTCTCCCTCCGCTCTGTTGGAGCATTTCAACGAATCGTCATCCTTTTCTTGTCTCAGAGGCCAGGCCAGCAGGCTGGCACGTACACGCCCACGAAGACTCCGGTGTGCTGTCATCACCATCATCATTGTGTACATCACTGTCGAGGGAAGCCCATGGACACAGCTGGGAACAGCAGACCCAAGTAGGGATGTCACAATACCAGAATCTGGAACTTGGATGTGAAACCAGGGAAATAACATGATGCTCGAAACTCTTTTCAAAACCACAGCAAAAAAGTTGAATATCAATAGCATACCTCATAATTTGTTCATTTAAAAAAAAAAACATTTAGATCTAAAGAATACATTAAACATTTGCCTTCTTTGAGGCTTTGGAGAGTTATCTCAGTGCTTACGTCTCTGACCAAACAGAATTCATAATGAAATTATAATTTCTCTACTTGATATCTACTTCATATGTGTACTGTATGTAAAATGGTTAAATATATTTTTGCGAAATAAACTGTTGTGAGCACCTCGCTGTAAGGCTTTCTAACTATAGAAAAAAGTCCCTTAACGTGCAAGGCCAAATCCATGTGTTTAGTAATACCATTGTCCGTTTGTTTTGAAGCTCCTTCCTTGCTGCTAACATAGGCAGTTCACCTTAGCATATCCTCACACATGGCAGTATGCTTTGTTACTGAACAATGTAATTTGTGAGAGACAACTTCTGGGTTTTAGAGAATGAAGAAAGTGTAATGTTAACTGCTTTAAAGCTATTTCCCACACTGTGCTCTTGCAGTTATGTCGACTAGTGCAGTTTAGTGAAGAAAACAATTAATTGCTACTCACTAGTTATGACAGGGTGTTGTACATGTTATGAAGATTTTTCCAGACGTTTTTTACAGCTACGTAGGCTCTCTCTTCCTATCTCTCCCTTCCTTTCTCTCTCTCCTACTCTGTTCAACACGGATTGTACGGTCCCGTGACAGGGATGGAGTAATCCTGCATGGCTTGGGTCTGAATCAGCCTCCTAAGCCCTGGCTCACAGGGCCGATCAGATTAACTAACCCAGGGCCAGGACAGGAGAGGAGAAGCTGCACCCCTCAGAGAGAGGACCGACAGGGCAGGAGGAGCCTCTAAGCACCAGGGCTTTCCTCTCCCCACCAGATACACAGTGGAGCCTCACCGTTGGCAGGCTTTAATGTGTAGCCCTCCATCTGCTACACCTACGCTATCTTGGCCTGAGGATAACCTTGCCATGGGCGTTGTAACCCAGTTTCAACCTGGTTTGGCCGAGGTTACACCCCTTGCTTGCTTCTATTTGTTCGAATTAAAACAATCTTGTGTCTAAGTGTGGTGGCTCGTATGTAAATACACTCCCATGGAGTACCTTCATGAACATGTAGGAGCCAGGAGACGGTGAATAGTATGTGTTCATCTTCTGCCTTGGTTGGTCAATAGAACGTTTCAATATCAGAGAAGGTCATGCTGGTTAATGGTCTGCAGGGTAATGTTTATGAACTGGATTTTGGCTGCGCTACATTGAAACCAAGTTGACATGTAATAGAGTATTTTTCTGTGTTTCATATATCCACATCAAGAATGTGCTAATGAATTCATTAAGTAACCATATTATTATAGAAGTGATATTTTAATAATCAATAAGCTGTCATATCATTAGCAATGAATGTATTAAACTGCATGTATTGATCAATAATGTTAATCAGTATTTATTCATATAATCAGGTGTGCACTGAGTGGTAGTACAAGTACACTAGAAAACAAAGAACACTAAAGGACGAGGTCATCATTCCCTAGAACTTATTTTCTGGGACGGCAGCCAATCACCACCTTGTCACCCTGCCTCCTTTTAATTCACCCTAGGCCTTTGGGATCTCTCCAGGCCAGGTGACTCATGATTTGAAGGATAGGTTCACTCATTCCCTGAAATTATCATAAAGGGATGATCTAAATAAAACGAGATAATAAATTGTATTGTGTGTGTTCGAGAGTTGTACTTTGGTTGTCTCTGCAGAACCTCCCAGGCTTTATGATGACGTTCATTAAAATCTATTTGATTCCACAACCTCCAAAGTTCTTGCATCCTTTTGAGTTGGGAACTGAAGTATTTTCCACGACACACATCGCATGAAATGAGGTGTCATTTACAGGTTTAAACCATTTTTTGATAGATAGTTTGAACAGATTCGCTGACCTAGTAAGAAGGTCCTCAAACAGATGACCCAATAATTTGGTTCTCCTTTGAAGTTGTGAACTGTTTGTGGGTTCCAGTTTTGGGTCTGTTTTATTTAGGTTACAGTCTTAATTTGATGTGGCTTTAGAGAGTTCGTGGTGAATAAAAAAGATACATATATATTTCTTTTTTCGCTAAATTGGAAAGAGAGAATCGTCAAGGGGAGTTTATTTCTGAAACCTCTGTGGGTCAGATTTAAACCTATGCTTCAGTAATACACCAGAATCATGTCTTAGGCCACTTGATGGCTTACCGTGGAGGGAGTTTTGATATGTGGTTCAATTCTTTAGCCTTTTTAGAATTTGTGCTGCATGTCTCCTATCTCATGGGCTATGATTAGATGTTTTGTCTTAGCTTATGTGGGCAAAAAGAAACTGAAAATCATATAACGAATTACGATTTTCTGTGTAAGACGAATGTTGAGTTTTTCCACCCTCATTATTTTCATCTTTCACTATAAATGTTGAGCTCATATAAAAAAATAACATAATCCTTTCAGAAGTGTACCTCTGAGTAGACTTTAACAAAGCGGGTGTAGCCTGTAGCTAACATGATGTAAAGGAAACTAGATTATATGCAGCTGAAATGCTGTCACTCTCTTTCCTTCAAACACACGGACTTGCATGTTGAAAATAGGGCATCCATCTCCTTTCTCTTCCACGGCACCAAAGCACTGCATAATTATGAGTCTTGAGTGTTTCAATTCAGATGCTCGGCTCAGCCCACGATCACATCTCTTCCATAAAGAAACAATGGGAGCCTGGTTATGTTATTACCCACACCCCCTAGCTCTAGCTCACTGTGATCTGTGGCTCACGGATCCCTAATGATGGGTTGCAATTCTACATGACACCAGGCAGCCCGGCGGTGTGACTCACCTTCTACACCTACGAACTTCTTCAGCACCGATCAGATCATACGACGAAGTGGGCTGGGACCGGTGTTTTCCTGAATTCATCCCTGGAGCCCTGGGGAGGGAAGCTAATCTATCAAGTCCATTGATCGAGACGCTGTTTCAATAGTTAGTGGACATTTTGATAACAATAGAAACATTTGATACGTCTTGAGAATTGTTGAATACGAGGGAATGTGTGATTAAAAGGTGTTTGTGTTTCATTCCATTCTATTTCATCAAGACGCTCTGTTTCTCAATCCCACCGTTAACAACATGAATAAAGGGTGTGTCTGGCACTGGAACCAAGCCGACTGGCAAAATCACTTTAGATTTGTTTGAAAATGGGTGTTTTACCGTGTTGCTTGCACAATTTGTAATGGTCCCTTTCACCCTTTGTTATCTCACTGTGTTAACGTCTCCTTGTGTTACCGTCTCGCTATAATAATGCCACCCTATTTTACCGTTACCCTGTGTTACTGTCACCCTGTATAAACATCACCCTGTAATACCATCCCCCTGTGTTACCGTCTCGCTATAATAATGCCACCCTATTTTACCGTTACCCTGTGTTATTGTCTCCCTGTGTTACTGTCACCCTGTATTAACATCACCCTGTGTTACCATCCCACTGTGTTACCGTCTCGCTATAATAATGCCACCCTATTTTACCGTTACCCTGCGTTACCGTCTCCCTGTGTTACTGTCACCCTGTATAAACATCACCCTGTGTTACCATCCCCCTGTGTTACCGTCTCGCTATAATAATGCCACCCTATTTTACCGTTACCCTGCGTTACCGTCTCCCTGTGTTACTGTCACCCTGTATAAACATCACCTTGTGTTACCGTCAGCTTGTGTTAACGCCTCCTTGTTACCTACACGGATACATTACAGTCAATTCAGAAAGGCTTTCAGATTGTCCTAATGTCAACTAACTGTACGGGCGCTGACTCTTCCTCATTCTGTACAGGATTCTAAATGATTCTAATGTTCTCTTTGTTTCTTTCTCTCTCCCCCCCTCCCTCTATAATTGACAGGAGAACCACTGCAGGCGTATAAAGATCCTGGGTGACTGTTACTACTGTGTCTCGGGTCTGACCCAGCCTAAGACTGACCACGCCCACTGCTGTGTGGAGATGGGTTTGGACATGATCGATACCATTACGTGAGTCTATAAGTCTATGGTAAACACTCACTAATCTTTGTTAGATCCTGGAGTATAGCACAGAGACATTCTCATTCTCCTTATTTCTAGGTTGTTCTGGTTATATGTCCTTGGTTGCATAGTGGTCAATAATAAACGAGTGGTATGTATATGTTTCTCATTGACTAATGCAGCATGTTTAATTCAGTGTTGATAGTGCCGATCTGTTTGTGACAGTATGACGAACATTAGGTATTGTCACATTGATTTGTGATTAACACCGTACATAATGAATTTGCTTTGGCCTGCGATAAAAACAATTTTGAAGACTGAGGATATTGCTACTCTCTACTCCAGTGATACAGGACTCTTTAGTAGAATCGTCCATAGATGCTGTTAATTCCATGGAGAAGGGAACTAAGAGAGGGGTATCTCATTTAGAGGAGAGGTAATGGAAATGCATTTGGATGCTTCCTTATGAAGCGTGAAAGTGTTTGTCTCATTTGCATGTCCTACATAATTTGAAAAAGAGAACTAGCTCAACACTTTAATAAGGATGTTCCTAGTTTGTTGTTAAATGCATGGCTGTTGGCTGGGTCTCATATAATTCATCTCTTTGTGCACATACCTGTAATGGCTAGTGGTAGATTCATATTAATGAATAGCTAAATCGGTGGCAGGTGTAACATCTTATTGGGTCAACAGCCTATAAAACACACAAACCTCCAAAATATTAACCTGATGACATGATTCATTATGACAAGATTCATATTTTAATTGTTTTACTTTATAAAATAAAATGAAAATAACACGCGCCCCTTATGGCATAAACATAATAATAATGACTATACAAAACTTGAATTTCATTAGGATTGCTTAGCTTAGCTCAGTGTGTTTTATTTATAAATATTTTCACCACAACATTACAATCTTGAAGGAGATTATTTTTTATGATGTTGCAATTGGTTCCGCTGGTTCTGCCTCTTCCTTTCCTGCTAATATTAAAAACAAAACTGTGCTAATGAGTTTTCACATTACTAGCTGCTGGCAAGCCTTCTTACATTATTTCAGAGGAAAATTGGCATCAGCATAGAAACAGTCAGAAACAGTCAGAAAGTCAGAAAGTAATTTACTTGTTTACAAAATTTTGAAAGAACTAGAGGATAAAGAATGGATGGGATGATGGATGGGATGATGGATGAGAGTGTAAAACGATGGCTAGATGGGAGGATGGATGGGAGAATGGATAGATGGGATTATGGAATGTTGGATGGATAGATACAGTGGGGAGAACAAGTATTTGATACACTGCCGATTTTGCAGGTTTTCCTACTTACAAAGCATGTAGAGGTCTGTAATTTTTATCATAGTTACACTTCAACTGTGAGAGACGGAATCTAAAAAATAAAACAAAAATCCAGAAAATCACATTGTATGATTTTTAAGTAATTCATTTGCATTTTATTGAATGACATAAGTATTTGATAACCTACCAACCAGTAAGAATTACGGCTCTCACAGACCTGTTAGTTTTTCTTTAAGAAGCCCTCCTGTTCTCCACTCGTTACCTGTATTAACTGCACCTGTTTGAACTCGTTACCTATAGAAAAGACACCTGTCCACACACTCAATCAAACAGACTCCAACCTCTCCATAATGGCCAAGACCAGAGAGCTGTGTAAGGACATCAGGTATAAAATTGTAGACCTGCACAAGGCTGGGATGGGCTACAGGACAATAGGCAAGCAGCTTGGTGAGAAGGCAACAACTGTTGGCGCAATTCTTAGAAAATGGAAGAAGTTCGAGATGACGGTCAATCACCCTCGGTCTGGGGCTCCATGCAAGAGCTTACCTCGGGGGGGAATCAATGATCATGAGGAAGGTGAGGGATCAGCCGAGAACTACACAGCAGGACCTGGTCAATGACCTGAAGAGAGCTGGGACCACAGTCTCAATGAAAACCATTAGTAACACACTAAGCCATCATGGATTAAAATCCTGCAGCGCAAGCAAAGTCCCCCTGCTCAAGCCAGCGCATGTCCAGGCCCGTCTGAAGTTTGCCAATGACCATCTGGATGATTCAGAGGAGGAATGGGAGAAGGTCATGTGGTCTGATGAGACAAAACATTTGTTTTTTGGTCTAAACTCCACCCGCCGTGTTTGGAGGAGGAAGAAGGATGAGTACAACCCCAAGAACACCATCCCAACCGTGAAGCATTGAGGTGGAAACATCATTCTTTGGGGATGCTTTTCTGCAAAGGGGAAAGGACCACTGCACCGCATTGAGGGGAGAATGGATGGGGCCATGTATCGCGAGATCTTGGGCAACAACCTCCTTCCCTCAGTAAGAGCATTGAAGATGGGCCGTGGCTGGGTCTTCCAGCATGGCAACGACCCGAAACACACAGCCCGGGCAACTAAGGAGTGGCTCCATAAGAAGCATCTCTAGGTCCTGGAGTGGCCTAGCTAGTCTTAAGACCTGAACCCAATAGAAAATCTTTGGAGGGAGCTGAAAGTCTGTATTGCCCAGCGACAGCCCTGAAACCTGGAGAAGGTCTGTATGGAGGGGTGGGCCAAAATCCCTGCTGCAGTGTGGGCAAACCTGGTCAAGAACTACAGGAAACGTATGATCTCTGTAATTGCAAATAAATGTTTCTGTACCAAATAATAAGTTCTGCTTTTCTGATGTATCAAATACTTATGTCATGCAATAAAATGCAAATTAATTACTTAAAAATCATATAATGTGATTTTCTGGATTTTTGTTTTAGATTCTGTCTCTCAGCGTGTACCTATGATAAAAATGACATACCTCTACATGCTTTGTAAGTAGGAAAACCTGCAAAGTGTGCTCCCCACTGTATAGGGGAAGATAGATGGATGGGAGGATGGGATGATGGCTGTAAGGATGGATGGGAGGATGGATGGGAGAATGGGATGATGGCTGTAAGGATGGATGGGAGGATGGATGGGAGGATGGGATGATGGCTGTAAAGATGGATGGAAGGATGGGATGATGGCTGTAAGGATGGATGGGAGGATGGATTGGAGGAAAAAGGATGAGAGTATTGGACTCATTGCATCATGGCCTGTCTGTTTTATTACTTAAAGAGGGACAGCATGATTTATCATTGGAGAATCAAACGTGTTTATTCTTGGATATTGGCTCTTAGGGCAATAAATGATTTACAGTTTACAGCTAAAGTACATGTACAAGGCTTGCAAAAGGAAAGTATATAGCTGGAATTTGTGTTGCTGTTTCATAACTTCCTCCCATAAGATCTAGTGGATCTAGTTTTGGATACTTCAAATTTCTTTGTACCCAACCTGTAAATAATTATTGTATATATGTAAAAATGCATTTTTGAATTGCACCAATTGATTTCTAAAGAATACCATATACAGTATAACCTTTCATTTAAACTCTCAATCCATATTAGACTCTATTATTACGCTTGTTCAATGTTTGTAAAAGGAAATGAAGAACAAAGAAAGGAACAAAGGAGGAAACAAACACACACATTTATATACAACATACACACACAAACAACCTTCTATAGGCAAAACCCACACTCACAGTGTCTACAATGTTATGTTGTGATAACTCTCCTCGCACTCCTGTAGATCTGTAGCAGAAGCCACGGAGGTGAATCTGAACATGCGTGTGGGTCTCCACACAGGCCGGGTGCTGTGTGGGGTCCTGGGACTCCGGAAGTGGCAGTACGATGTGTGGTCCAACGATGTCACACTGGCCAACGTGATGGAGGCTGGGGGGCTTCCTGGGTTAGTACCACTTATCACCAAAACATGGCCTGACCGGACCCTCAGAACACACAGGCTGGGAGCCAAACTGGAGCCAGAGCAACGTCTCTGGAGAAGTGAAGTGCTAAGTGTCAATCTGTAAGATTGTGTAAGATTACTGTACTACTAGCATACAAACCAGCGAAAAGGACCGGTCCACATCCGATGTGTTGACCAATACGCCGATGGAAGAGGAGGAAGAGTGGTCCACGTGTCGCTATCCTATAGAGATGTCAGACCAGATATTGTGCATATACCCTACATACTCCTTTGGAATTGCCGCAAGTTTACTTTGTTATGTATGTTTTTGCTAAACCGTTCCAGCCTAGCTAATACTATAACAGTCAGTACTATCCAATTCATATTAAACCATCCTGGACTAGCTCATACTATATCAGTCAGTACTATCCTTTTCACCGTAAACTCTCCTGGACTGGCTTATACTATATCATTCAGTACTATCCCTCCCACCCTAAACCATCCTGGACTAGTTCCTACTATATCAGTCAGTACTATCCTTCCCACCCTAAACAATCCTGGACTAGCTCATACTATATCAGTCAGTACTATCCTTCCCACCCTATACCATCCTGGACTAGCTCATACTATATCCGTTAGTACTATCCTTCCCTCCCTAAACCATCCTGGACTAGCTCATACTATATCCGTCAGTACTATAATTCCCACCCTAAACCATCCTGGAATAGCTCATACTATATCCGTCAGTACTATCCTTCCCACCATAAACCATCCTGGACTAGCTCATACTATATCAGTCATTACTATCCTTCTAACCCTAAACCATCCTGGACTAGCTCATACTATTTGAGTCTTGTTTGATAAGGACAAGGCAGACTTGTTATTTTACATAATGCCCCTTTAATGTTTCGGACACTTTTTTCACCCTCCACCAGGAAAGTCCACATCACTAAGGCCACCCTGGACTCTCTGAATGGAGACTACGAGGTGGAGCCCGGCAACGGTCATGAGAGAAACGCCTTCCTCCAAAAACACGAGATCCAGACCTTCTTCATTGTGCCATCTCACCGACGGAAGGTCAGGGCCAGGCCTCGTGTTGTGTGTAGTACGGGAAATCTTCATAGAGGATTATCCAGAGTTTGTGTATGTGCCTGTGGGATTAAAGATGTTTGTATGTGTGTGTGTGTGTGTGTGTGTGTGTGAGAGTGTGAATATTTACAATGTAAAGTACTGTAAAAAATAGAACCATTAGGACATGGAGCTAATTTGGTCTTCTAGTATCCTAAAGTAATGACATAGCTGGGGAACAGAAAGTAAGCATACTGGTCATATAATCACCTCCAAACAGAAATTGAGCAGTTATTGAGCAGTAAAGGTAGCATAAAATCCACAACACAGATATATTTAACAATAGTATATTGAATTGATTATTCAAGGGAATCAAGACAAAAAAAATACATTTCTCAAGTTGTAAATGTACAAGATGTCTGTGCAGAAACTTTTGCAAAAACAAGGTTAAATGAGTAAGTATAAGTGGTTCAGGTATGTTTTGGGGTAAAATGTCCTGGGACATTATGGTTATGGTGCCATTGACTTTACTAAGGCCCCTCAATCAGTGGAAGCAAAACAGCCTTCTTAACATACGAAAACATGACTAAAAACGTATACTGGGCATGGGGCATTTCTTGGCATGTACATCCTTCTTTAGACACCAAATTCACACCTGTTTGTTCTTTTCAATAGAGGCTTTATTCTGGAAACCCTTTCAAATAGGTTGTTGACGTTAAGGTTGTGCCTTTGTGACTTCAAGATGCAACCAACTCTCCAACAGTGCCTATTGATTCATTGATTCTTGAACCTTTTTCCTCACTGTATGTCATCCTCTACCAGGCAAGCAGAGCCCTGTTCCACTGGTTTAGATCTTCTCCTTATTGCCCTCATAGTATTAAGGGCTACATTATATGTACATAATACAGAATGCAGGGTGCATTACATGTCCAATATACCACCTCAATTGTTTTATATTCTTGGCATAAAAGAATGCTCACACAACTCAATTGTTTGTTTGAATCCACCTTTTTGGCACACCTCTAGCAACAATGACAGTTGTTTTGATGGTTGTTATAGACATTTTGGGACGTATAACACTGCTTATACTAAATTTTACATTGAGAGATATCTTTGGACATACTAGAATACCGTCCGCAGTGCTGCATTTAACGTAGGATATACTGAATGTGGATGCATAGTGTGACTGCAACGTAGGATATACTGAATGTGGATGCATAGTGTGACTGCCAGAAGCTCTGACAGATTATCCGTCTTAATGGGACTTCCTGGTAAAATGGAGGCCAGATTTAAAAAAGACTTATCCTCTCATTAACCTTTGTTTTTACCTTAAGGGGTGATCTAATAGGTCCGAAAAGGCAATCATTTAGTGTAGTCCTAAAGGCCTTAGTATTTATATATACAGAGGGGAATGCTAGAAATGATTGGGTACATTTCGTAGAGATGTCACCCACTCACTTACCTACCATTGTTGAAGTCACACAGGTTTATACTTACAGGCTTGCTGACGTTTGGCCTCAGCTATGACATTGTCTTGTCAACCGCCTCAGGCAGCAACATAACACACAGAACACACACACACGTGCACACTCACTCTTTACCCCCTTCTCCATACCCTCTCAGTCTTTCATTACTCCACATCTCTAACAGATGTGCCAAGAGCAGCTGGGGAGGGGATTTCAGTCCTACTTTCGTGTCACTTCATCATCGCCTGAATATCCATCTCCTCTCCTGACTATCCATCTCCCATCCTCTACCTTCCCCCTGGCCGACTGTGTTAGGTCTGGAGGAGGGGCTGACTTCCTGGCGTCTGTTGTTGTAGTATGCGCTTCTTGGTTATTCTACTAGTACTGGTACGCTGTAAAAACACAGAAGCAATGGCCACTCTAGGGAGGTACGGTCCAAACCATGTGACAATGGTGAGATCAGTGGATGCAGTTATCTACAGGGTTTCACATTATGTAAGAGCCATATTGATGTGGATCGTTTCGTGTCTCGTGGGGGCCGTTCAGATGCTCGTGCCTTTTTTCTTCACTAAGCCTGGATCCCAAAGGCAGTCTATTCCAGTGTTTCTCAACCCTGGTCCTGAGGTGCACATTGTTGTTTTTGCCCTAGCACTCACACGCCAGACATGATGATTGGTTGATTATGTCAAACAAGTATCTACGTGGTTGGGCAAAATTTGAACCAGGTGTTCAAATACAAAATGTGCATCACTGTGGGTCCCCAGGATCGGGATTGGGAAACACTGGCCAATTCCATAGTTAAGTGATTTGGACTATGGCTCATTGGGAAACCCAAAGTAGTGCACTATAGTGGAATGATGTCATTGTGTATGCATCCTAATCCTCTTAATGTCAGCTCTTCATCCTCAAAGAAGGAAAGAGGGAGAGTTATGACTATTTATGGTATTTCAATGACTTTTTAAGGCATTTCAAACTAAATATTGTAATGTTTAATACATTACAAGTAGTTTCATATTTTAATGTATTTGGAAATACACTTGGAAGTTGTTTCTATGTATTTTAAAATACAAATTCCGGTGTATTTCCAAATACACATTAAATACTCCATTCATTTGAACCCAGGTCTCTTCGGTCCAAGGGGTATTTTAAATATATTTCTTAAATTGGATTATGCCACCGAGGCAGGTAATTGATTTTGCCTCACCTCTGCATAATTAAAAACACAAAAATATTAGAATTTAAAGGAGCAATATACATTGCATAAGTATAAATACATGTATGGGAGATGGTTGGTTGTCTCCCTCACTCTTGTGTATATTTTTCAGCACCAGAACAAGTCTCAATATTAGTAGACAATGGTCTTGGGTTGAAATGGGGAGAGAACCTGCTAGCAAAAAAAATTAGACAATTAGTTAGTTAGTTAACTAGCTAGCTACATTAGTTAGGTACTACAAACCAGTTGTTGTTGTTGTTGTTGTTGTGTTTATCATCTTTTCCCTTTGCCACTGTTTGATGAATGCTTACTGGCATTACAATGTAGCGCGGAAAAATGGAATCCGGACACAATATGGGCACGGTAAACACATTTAAATCCAGTTGTAGACGCACGATGTGTTCGGAATTCATGACCAGAACTCCATGATCAGAATATGAAAACCCCATTAACTGTCAAGAAGCAGACTCTGTTTAACATTTGTGTCCTCACCCGGGGTCTCGATGCTTGTTTGTTGACAGATATTCCCCGGATTGATTCTGTCGGATATAAAACCTGCCAAAAAGATGAAGTTCAAGACAGTGTGCTACTTGCTGGTGCAGCTCATGCACTGCAGGAAGATGTTCAAGGCTGAGATCCCCTTCTCAAATGCCATGAACTGTGAGGACGGTGACAAGGTAAGGGCATTGTGTGCGTGTTCAAGTTGAGTTGAGGTGTTTAGAGACCTGAGTTGGGGGACAGTCTGATTTTATTTGAAACTCCAGCCTAAAGTATTTAACTAAAAAACTTGAACCCACTGTAACAATCTCACGGAATGGGAATTTCATTGTAATTAGAGTTTGGACGTATACAATTTGAAGTCAATATCTCTGCATTTCCCAGTTTGTGGAATGAATGCAAATAGTGGTAATAATTTACAGTAGGATATGTTTCTATTCATTTAAAGCTGTGTTTTTATATTCCATTTACAGCTAATTGCCAATGCCCATAATCATTTAATTAGAATTGGAACTTGTGTAATTGTTAGAGGTAATATCTAATTATTGGAATCCAGAGTACAAAACTTTCTCAATGACTTGGTTCCAGAGTGCAAATGATCTCAATGCCTTTTGGGGGACTACACTGGAATTGAATGTGTAATGGCCCCCAACCTGGTGCTAGAAACAGAACAGAAACCCTGGTAAACGTATATAGATAGTGTGAGGTGTGTGTATACATGTGTTTGTGTATGCATGTTAGTGGGAGCAAGTGTGTACATGTGAATGGGTCCTCAGTAGGGAGTCCCAGCCAACTGGACTTAGTTGAATCAGTTAACTTCCATTCCTTCTGTTAATCTGGCTAAGTGTCAGTGTATTTACTTGACCTGCTGTCCTTATTTAGAAATCCTGAGGTCTGGCTACAGTTCAACTCTGGCTAAGGGTATTTATCTCAGATGCTCAGGTCTGTGGGGTTGTGTGTTGGAAAGAAGATGTAGCGGGATAAAAGCAACAAAAATAACATTTATGTGGTTATACCAATTGTATATATCATAGGTGTGACTAGTTACTACAATCTTCTGCAACACTGAGGTTTGAAACTCATTCCTGGGACAACCTGTGATAACCTAGGACAAAAGCACATAGACACGGTGGGGAGAGGAGAAAGAGAAGGAAATGGCCACTCAAGGGTACAGGGGGAAAGTTGAACCCTTTAAACACCAATAGAATAGAATAGAACAAATTAAATAACATTTCGGTTTTAAAGAGTACATTCTATTATTTTATTTGACACCAGATAATTGTAATTTTCTCACATAATGTAAACGCTTGTAATAAAAATCGTTCTTTCACTTCTCCCTGCTCCTCTTCCTCTGCAAACACATTACACATTTGCTACTACACAATTCCTCTAATGATCCAATTACATTGCTAAATATGCTTTACATTACAAGACTGCGCAAACAACAATTCTAGCAAAAAAATAAAAAAATAAAACTCAACTAGTCAAATGACAGCTTACCCTTTTTCTATTAATGACAACATCTTTGGGAATACAGTTCCAGTTTGTATTGTGACATTTACACAACTACTACTGTTAAAGAAACCTATCCGTCCGCAGCCGCTACAATAATCTGATGGATGGCCGCTATGGGTTCTATAAGGTTAAATAAAGTCCACGCCGAACAGGACATTTAGATTCAGGCCACACACTCTCTTCGGGCTGTCGGAAATGACACATGGACACGGGGAAAGAGAGGAAGAGAGACAGGAAGGAGAGGAGGACGGAGCGAAAGGATGAGTGTGCTAGGAGCGAGGCGTGGGTGCGAGGGGGATGGGATGACCATCTCCAAACAATTGTGTCATATGCAGAACTAAGGAACTGCAGTGGGAGACCGAAAGATAGTGATAGGGAGATAGAGAGGGGTGTGAGTGACAGGCTTATCGCACTGGCATAGAAACACTCCCTAGCATAACCGATCCACACCAATCTCCAAAGCAACCCGGAGGACGATAATGGGTGTTAAGAGATGAAAGATGATGAGGATGAAGTCAGGTATATGTGTTGACCTCCCTCATGCCTCATTCTCTGTCCCCTTTATAAAGCCTCTCTCTTCAGCTCCATCACTGGACCACTGGCTCTCACGCTGGGACTTTGATATGTCCCCCTCTGTACAGCTCACTGACCTTCTTCCTTCATCCAGCAGGGCTCAGTCAGGGTACAACCCAAATGGCACCCTATTCTACTACCCTATAGGCCCTTGTCGACAATAGGACACACCCATGGTGTAGGGTGCAATTTGTGAAGCTTTCTCTCTGTCCCTAGTGTCAATTTGTCTGCTCCGCTGCCCTGGACTTGCCGGTGTACATTAATAAGGATGCTAACGTAGCTTTAGATGGTTTACAGAATGTATGCTTTCTTAAGAGGGCTGATTCATTCATTGGCTCTGAAAATGGATGTTAACTGTAAAGTGAATAATAGATGTTGCGTTGTGTGAAATTGTGCATACGGGGATGGTGATTGTCTTCTGCGATGTCAAATCAATCACAATGACTGACTTTCATTGTCTTTGCTCACATTTTAGCTTTAATTACTGTTAGAATGAACCGTGGTAATTTTACTGTTGAATGGCTTATAGTCAAGTATGAACTTTCTCTCACACATATTGATCCCTAACTCTAGATAATAGAATCCCAGTAGCATTATGTCCTCCATGCCCCATTGTTTTGAACAGCTGGTATCAAACCCTCTGAACGTAGTTAAGTCAGGACTCCGTTTCCCACAATGCTGTGCCACAGCGGAGGGCCCTGCGGACGGCCCCCGAGAAGCTGCGTAACCGGACGTCTGTGTCGGCTAACGTGATACAGGCCAGCCCGGGCACTCGGGTCAATCGCTATATCGGCCGTCTAATCGAGGCGAGGCAGACAGAGTCGGACACAGCAGACCTCAACTTCCTCACACTCATGTACAAGTGCTCAGAGCGCGAGCACCGGGTGAGTGTAGTGCACTGACAACACACACACGCGCGCGCGCGAACGGCGCCGACATAAAGAGCACAGCTACTTTTGAATCAGACCTACTGATGGACATTGCTCCCGTGACATTGCTTTAATAACACTTGCGTATATCTGAGACGTGCCTTTCTATGGTTACCCCGACAGTACCACCAGCTCCACGACGAGTACTTCACCAGCGCTGTGGTCCTCTCTCTAATCCTAGCTGCCTTGTTCGGCCTTGTCTATCTGCTCATCATACCACAGTGCGTACTATATTCATATCTGACATACCAGGGTAACACCATCTCAGCACTCCGGTTTCACCTCTGTCTTTCATTGTACTACGCACGACAACACACACCCGTGCACAGGCTCTGTCTGCTACCTCTAGAGTTGACTTACTCTGTCCACTAACCCTCCATCTTTTTCCTCTCTTCACCCCTTGCTCCTCCTCTGTCCTGCTTGGTGTTACCAGGGGAACAGTGGTGTTGGTCCTGTTGGTCTTCTGCGTCTGTTTCCTACTAGTTTGTATCATGTACCTGCATGTGACTAAATTACAGGTAAATGTCTTCTTATTTTCTGGCTGATTTCATTATTTTTCTTATTCTCTCACTTTTCTGCCTTGCTGATTTCTTGCTATGGTTTCTTGGGTTCCGTGGGCTCAAGCAATGAGCATGGCCAGCTCCAGGCATAGGCTACATACGCAGTGGCTTGGGGCCTCCAACCGCTAAAGGGCCTCCAACTGCTAGGGAGCCCCCAACTGGCATTTTGCTTAGGGCCCCCAAAAGGCTAGCGCCAGCACTGGCTGTGATAAGAGCTTACAAGTTTAAATTAGCAAATATTAAAATGTTCTGCTGACACTGGAAAAGATTAAATTATATTTTCATAAGTAGTTTATAATGAGAATCGTCTGTGTGTAAGTTGATGTCAATGGCTTTCTGAAAAATTATGAAATGCGCTCTTAGTTTGCCTTGAAACTCTGAGTGCCGAGTGCCTAAGTCTATTAATTTCCACATTTTGTTGAGGTTGACAGTTTGACTTTTCCCAATTTCCCCAAACCCCTCAGCTAATATTATATCAATTAAGTTTTGTCTTTTCAAATTTAAATTCCGTATGGTAAGCAATTTCCACCTCCCCTCCTCATACCTCATAATCTATTGGTGTCTGCCCTTCCTCCCTCTCTCCCCCTCTCTCCCCCTCTCTCCCTCTCTCTCTCTCTCTCAGTGTTTTCCAGGGTGCCTCACCATTCAGATTCGTACTGGTCTGTGTATTCTCATAGTGGTCTTAATGTATGCTGTAGCCCAGGCCTGTGTGGTAAGGAGGGTTACTGACACATCACTGAAACACTTTCTATAGATCCTGTGCACTTCGCACGCAATGCTCTAACTCAGAAAATGGAAATGTCACATGTCGCCGGCCTCCGAATAACTAGCAGGAGAGGTGTCAGCATCCTGCTTGTGTCCTGCCTCCCTCTCTCAGGTGGGCTGCATGCCAAGGCTGTGGGGCAGTGCCCACCGCTCCAACAGTTCCGTCGGCTCTGCCGTGGACCTGCCTTGCGACGGAGCCCGCTATGCGTTTCTGTCGTGCGTGGTGGGCACTGTGACGCTGGCGCTCTTCCTGCGGGTCTCCTGGATGCCAAAGATGGTACTGCTGCTCCTACTGGGGGCGCTGTACGTCATTGTGTTGGAACTCAGTGGGTTCAGACGCACGGCTGGGTAAGGGACACGACTAGTACAGTACATTCCTGTCTGCTCACGCTCAAATTCCCACTTGCGATAGAGCAGGAATACAACCTTAACGATCGGCATGTCATTATGGAGGAGAAAACACAGAGAAAACATAATTTAGCTTTCATATAACTCGACACACACCCTGCCTTCCACACCCTCTCTATCCCCCTACTCCCTTTCTCTCACATATGCGTATTCTCCATCATGTGTACACTCGCACCCCCGCACACCATTCTCATACATACGGCACACGCCATTTATCTCCCTCTGCCTAACCTGCAGAGTAGTGTGCTAAATGAAGAAACACAAATGTGGGGAAAGGGTCACATGTTTGATGGGAATAAAAAATAACACACATGCGCGTGCTTGTCTTTTCTAAGCATGTACTTCTTCTCTTACGTAACAATTAATGAGTAAATACAGTTGTGCGATTAGCTCGTATGTTGTTATTTAACTACATAAAAGTCTGTGGCATTAGGTTCATGACATGACTACGCACATACGGTCCAGTGAAGCTGTGCCTTTCCTCTGGCAATTAGAAGCTGCTCAACATCTGGCCTGTGCTTATTCTTGAATCCTTTTTTTTTTTCTTTTTTTTTAATGCTTGCGATAAAAAGTTTTCCCGTACGCTAGTTGCATACCCGCCAAAGTGGCTGTTAAAGTGGGCAGATCTACCCACCACTACCAAAATGTTCCCGCATGTGTCGGGTGTTATTTTATTCCCTGTACACACACATGCACACACACGGAAATGCGTGAACACGCAAACACTTTACTTGTGGGGTCTGATAAAAGTTTGTCCTTTCAAAATTATATATCCCCGAACCCTTAAACTAACCCCCGAAAAACAAATAGCATACCACAACCATAGCACTTAAACCAAATTCTAACTCTGACCATAATATTGTGACCTACATTTTACTGACTCTGATAACTGCCAAAATGTCCCCTCGAAGTCCAAAGTGGCTTGTTATATTATTCTTGTAGGTATTGTACTATACTCCTTTGGTGCATATATATGTCACAGTAAAACATGTTAACATACCATAACCCTAAGCCTAACCTCAAGCAAACATATACATTTTTCCTATAATTGGGAGGACCAAACTCCTACTGTAACATTAACCCTCTGTTCCCTTATTCGTATCCCAACCCAGATTGTAACTTTGACCCTAAATCCACCCATAATGGTGAAAATAGAATGGGTCCCGGCAAAGAGTCCTTACGCTTTTGCTTTGTCTTACTACCCTTGCAGGTATTCCCACAGACACACACGAACGCTTACAGTGTCTATACAAACAAGTAAAAAAAAAAAATAATGAACCCATCCACGTTCTCGGTCTGTGAGTCCTGAAGCCGTATCCCTCGCGATCACTCTGCTCAACTGCCACTCACGGCCCCGGGGCCACGAGGGACTCCACACGGCAGTCGTGTCAACGACTGTTTCCTCTCGGTTTGATCTGGTGTGGAGTATTGTTTTGATTCAAACTTTCTGAAGAGGAGACACGGCGCCTGCTCATTAACTCTGAAAAAGGCTCCGGGTCCACGTAGTGTTTGATACAGACCATCGCGCTAGCTACTCCCACTCAGTCACAGAGGCCCAGACCCGCTGCCAAGCTACAAACAGATGGCTTCCTGTGTAGCGCTGGAAGACCACGATATAATTGAGATGATGCGCCTCGTTCTTCGTCCTCGGGGGGCAACCGCTGACAACACTGCTGTTTGGCTAATAAAGAACGTGGGCCAGTTGGTTGGTGCTGGTGCATCTTTCCACAGGCCATTTCCCTTCACTATTAGTGTAGTGGGCCAGTTCTAATGCCCAACGCTGCTGCCAGTCAGTCCAGACCAAGTGGGGGGTCTCTGCATCTCTCCAGTGTATTTATATGGTCCTCCACTCCCCCACCCCGTGTGCTGTTGCTAACGCTTCATGTTGGTTTCGTCGCACTGTGTGGGGTCTATCCACACGCCCCCCCCCCTCACGTTCCTTATTAATGACCGAAAAGGGCACAGTCCTGTTGGTTTCTTTTACACCTGGGGCTGGTCTCCAACTTCTTACATTTAAGTAAAGATGTGGTACAGTCCTGTGGTAGCTGATTCATGTTGTTCCATAGGGGGGAGTCCAACCTTCAGATCCGCGGCTTTGAGCCCATCCTGTCCCTACTTTTGTTCACCAGCGCCTTGGCCCTCCATTCCAGACAACTGGACCTCAAACTACGACTGGATTTCCTTTGGGCCACACAGGTATGCGTGTGTGTGTGTGTGTGGGGTTGTGGGGAGTTGAGGGTGGGTTTCTGTTGTTCTATTCATAGATAAAAACATGTCATTGGGTTGGACCACTTTTGATGTAGACCTTCAGCTATTGGTTCTGTTTCGTGCTCTTAGTCCACAATGCCGGGCTGCAAGTGCCTCAATCCTGGTGTACATTTACAGATTTTACTGACACCTTGTGGTGAGCGCTTCAAACTGCTGGCTTGCTAGACGCAAGTTGATATATTTGTGCCTGGTGTGTGTCAGGCAGAGGAGGAGAGAGACGGCATGGAGAAGGTCAAGCTGGACAACAGGAGGATTCTCTTCAACCTACTTCCCGCTCATGTGGCTCAACACTTCCTCCTGTCCAACCCCAGAAACATGGTGAGCTCTACCTAGACGAACCGTCAGACTAGCGTCTGCATCTATTAGACCACTCGACCCATGCTGACCAAGGGTTTTCCTGTAGGACCTGTATTATCAGTCCTACGCCCAAGTGGGAGTGCTGTTTGCCTCCATCCCCAACTTCAACGACTTCTACATTGAGTTGGATGGGAACAACATGGGGGTGGAGTGTCTCAGGCTGCTCAATGAAATCATCGCCGACTTTGATGAGGTGAGGATGTTGACAGCTACGGGTACGGGGAACTTGTCATTATGCTATGCCGTGTTTAGGTGTGAATCTACTTTCATTTCCTCAGCTCATGGATAAAGAATGCTACAAGGACATAGAGAAGATCAAAACCATTGGGAGTACATATATGGCAGCTGTTGGGCTAGTTCCTACTATTGGAACCAAGGCAAGCATGTGTGCATTGTAATATTAAAAAAGGTCAATCTCATAAAGACGACGAATGACTAATCTTCGTTTGCTTCCTTCCTTCCAAAAGGACAAGAAATCCGTTTACGACCACCTGAGCACAGTGGCGGACTACGCAATCGAGATGTTCGACGTGCTGGATGAAATCAACTACCAGTCATACAACGACTTTGTCCTGAGAGTGGGCATCAATGTGGGCCCGGTGGTGGCGGGGGTGATCGGAGCCCGGAGGCCTCAGTACGACATCTGGGGGAACACGGTGAACGTGGCGAGCCGCATGGACAGCACTGGAGTCCCTGGCAAGATCCAAGTATGTGCCGAAATGAGTGAGCCTGGATTGACATTTGAGGACTGGCCATGAATAAAACTGTGCACCACCCCCCTCACTGTCCCACAACCCCTCCCACCCACCCCTCAATGTCCCTCCCCCACAACCCACCCACCCCTCACTGTCCCTCCCCCACAACCCACCCACCCCTCACTGTCTCTCCCCCACAACCCTCCCACCCGCCCCTCACTGTCCCTCCCCTACCTCCAGGTGACGGAGGACGTGTACAAGATCCTGGGCGATGACTACGACCTGGTGTGCCGGGGGAAGGTCAGCGTGAAGGGCAAGGGCGAGATGCTCACCTACTTCCTGGAAGGCAAGGTCCAAAGGGCGGGCTGTGCCGTGGCCTCCTCCGTGGTGCGCTCCGCCAGCCTGAACCGCCGCGCCCACTCCTGCGGCAAGGCCAGCGCTCCCACCAAACTGGGCAGCGTCAACTCCGTGGCCAGCTTCACCGTCCGAGCCAGCATGGTCAGTCTCGGTGGTAACAGCAGCTCCAGCCCCAGTGTCAGCGTCAACATCCACCCCGTGCCGGGCCTGGCTTCCCCCTGCGTGTCCACTCTGGGAGAGGAGGATGAGGAAGAGGAGACGGAGGTCGAGGTGGTGGGAGGGGATGTCAAGACACTGGATGAGGTGGCAGTGTAGGTGGATTGACAACGATAAGCGTTTTGTCGTTTTACACCCGAGCTCCAGGTTCCAGGGTCTATGGTCTGAGACTACTAACATCTGTCAGGACTGGATCCACCGGGGGGGGGAGGGTGGGGGCAATACTCACTGACCCAGGGTTTCCTGTGGGTAACTGGAGTACAGGGACCAATGAAGTTATGCTCCTCCAGAATAGCCAGCCTGGACAACTAGACAGTCACACCAAGGATTGCTGCCAGTGTGCAAACTCACGACTGCAGTCTACCTGCAGACTTCTTTGGGCTTTGTCTGAGATGTTGTTGAAGAATTAGCGATGTGCCACAACTTGAAAACACATACAAACAATCAATTGAATGGAAGAATCAATTGGAATGTCATGCTTCGGGCGACAACATAACTGGAAGTACGAGTGGGGGAGTCAGGTTACAGTCCACACAAGGGACATGCCGAATCCCCAGTCCAGTGTTATCTTCATGGTATTATGGTATTCCTGCTTTTCTATGTCTTTTTTGCTGATTATGCCAAGGACTCATCCTTCATGGGGTAAATGCTCCTTATAGGCAGGCCACTTACTTTCTGTCTGTGTGGTATGCATGCAGTGTATTCATTCACATATGTATACTGTGTGGTATGCATGCAGTGTATTCATACACATATGTATACTGTGTGGTATGCATGCAGTGTATTCATACACATATGTATACTGTGTGGTATGCATGCAGTGTATTCATACACATATGTATACTGTGTGGTATGCATGCAGTGTATTCATACACAGATATGTATACTGTGTGTGTGCATGCGGGTGTTCCACCATGAAACGTTCAAAACAAATAGCACAAATATGTTTGTTTTTGTACATTCAACACGTTTTTTAAATCTGACAAGGCTTTGGACACATCGTCTTTCGTGGTGCATGACCTAATTCTTCTGCTCGTCCTGTTTGAAAAGACTATCTTGTCTGGTCCCCCGTCGAGTATAAACCAAATCAATGAGCTGTGGTTTATTACTTTATTCTTCACAACAGAAACCTTATTCTCTGTATTTCTCTAGCAGGTCTTGGTCAGGAGGGTACTTCAGGCAAATTAGTTTCATAAAACTCAAGGCAGGGTTTATGATATTACTTTCAGGTCTCGTGGATCCAAGCAAACACGGCAAGTAAGACTGTTTTAGTATAATATCTGTAAGGTTTTTGATGATGTATGAGTCAAAGAGTATTATTTCTGAGGTAGGGAACCTGGAACAAAATTTATATTCAGTCATTACTGTATTAACGTAAAAACAATTAACTTTGTTTGCATCCATGACCTTGTCGAGCTTGTTTATTGACCAAGACTTGTTATTTGTCCATTGCTCTGCTCTGATAAGGATTGTGTGTAGGTCTGTGCCCTGTGTGACTACACACGTAGTAGGCTTTGGCCAAGACTTTGAAGTGCATTGAGGTCAGTAACAGACAAGTTGGGTAAGGTATGTTGGCTTTGGCCCTTGAGTCCAACCCCCAACTGCGATATAACTCTAGTTAATGCCAAACCTAAATGGGTCACTGTAGTATTACAACAAGGTAACATGATCAAATGTTTTAGACTTGGAGATAGTGGATATTGTTAACTGAGTGGCGTTTGCAGATGATGAGACATAGGCACTGTTTACCTCTTAAGGCCAGGGTTAAGGGTAGGTGTGGTGTTAAAGCTAACTGGAAAACGTTTTTGTTTAGGGTTAAGGTTGGGTACTAAAGTCTCTTTTAATGTACATTTTTGGTTGGATGTGTAATAAGTTGTTTACATGCGTATGTAGTATAATCGCTATCTGAGTTAGCCATGAAATTGTTTTTGGCTCAACAGCGCCACTTTTACAACCAAAAATCACAAATTGCATCTTTGAATTTGACTGCTAGTAAAGTTAAGGATTATGGGCAGGGTTAGTCTTAAGGGTTAGATAATAATTTGGACAATTTAAGTGATGACATTTTGAAAAGGCTTAAACAACCTTTGAGGTCATTGGCTTAGCAGCTCCTCCCCAACAACAATATCCCTACAAACCCCCAATGTCCCTACAAACCCACAATGTCCCTATAAGCCAGCAGTCTCTTAGACTCTAATAGCACTTATCATTGCCCCTAGTGGCTAAAGTCACAGGACATTTTCTACACATGGAAAAATGTTTATTGTTGAAGTCTGGTGTAATGCCTCTGAGTATTAATCATACATTGTGTATGTGTATGCATGCTTACACCTCCAGACATGCACTAACAAAAACATAAATACACACTCGCACACTTACAGATGCCGTAGACTAAGCCTGGCAATTAGACAGAAGCGGTACATTATGACGTCCAATTGATCTGCAAAAATGGAAATAAAGTTTCAAGTGTTTTGCCTTACTTCTATAAAAGCTTACAGTGATTGAAACATGCCTTTTTAGCTAATCACTTTGATATGCAGACAATGTTACTTTTGTAAATAGATTACTACTGCTGTAAACAATGTTGTATCGTGTACAGTGTAAAGTCTCAGATTTTGTAATAAACAACTTATTGATGTACAAAATGCAGTATGATTACACTCTGAACTTTTCCCAGCTTTTGTACTGGCTAGTACTTACCAGACATTTCCACAAGTCCTTTATTACCAGTCGGAGTCAAGTCTCGTAGGACATGTCCACAAGTCTATTATTAGGAGTCTTAGTCAAGTCTGATATATTTGACCATAAGTGCACATTGCAACTACAACATATAGATATTAGGTATTACATTAAAGTTTAACAATTGCACTTATATATATTTTAGGGCTGGGGGAGTTCTTGCGTTAATCTTTGTGATTAATTTGAAATGTTTAACATGTTAAAATAATTTAACACAATTAATGCATCACCTTTTTTGCATGAATCACAAACACTATTGCCTCAGTTTTAACCACTTACTGTTGTGACAGCTATTGTGAGTTAGTGATGGGAAATCATCAGTGATTCGACCACACACAATAAATGTGATTAATAGTGATTAATCCCAGCAAATTGTGCAATTGAATAGTTAATTGTGTTTTATCAATTCCCAGCCCTAATATAGTTATACCTTTCTTACTGACACTACTAAGACAAACAAGCTCAGGTTTATAATATATGATATTGTATTGCAATTACGCTTAAAGCCTCCCTTTGCCAGGCTTTAAGTTCCCTCTGCAGTCAACATCTGCATCTTAATATCATATGCTTCATTTATGACATCTTATTATTAAGTGGGGGGAGCCCCCCACTTTATGTAATCTCTTATATATGTATTTATTTATTATTATAGCCACTAACTACCACCCTCCTATCGTTCTTGCTCTACGGAGACATGACAGTTATCAAAATGTGTGTCTCGTTTCCGATTGCGTTGCTATTGTTTTGTGGAAGGTTTCAATGCAAGATTTATGAGGTTTAGGAAATATTTACGTTTTCTGGCCAAAAACATAGCCGCACTGGCTCAAGGGTAGTTAGCCACACTGAACGTTGGTTGTCTAGCAACCGACGTAAACATACTTTCCAGAATGAGAACATGCACATTGCTGCCGGATCTGAAGTTTGCAAGTAATACTAGCTAGCTACCGTACTGTTTATGCAGTGACAATGACATGTCACTGACTTCGACCATGGGACTTACTTTGTCAAAGGTATGTGTAACACAGGTCACATAATGAAGAAAAACGTTTTGTGAAATCTAAAAGAATAGTTACGTTAGTTTCAGCTAATCAGGATTTCACAATTTGGTATGTCCCACCTCTGAATTACAGATAGTCAGTTAAGTTGCTAGCAGCATTTTTGAAGACACGTCATTTTAGCAAGCCTCACTAGATTGATTTCCCTATACTAAACGAAGTATTATAATAACTACCTGAAGAATTAAGAAATATCTTAGAAAAACATTTAAATTGCGTCGATGTTTATTTTTCTGTGTTAGCAGTACACTTGGTGAGTTTGACGCAAATTTGCGTCAAAGCGCACCCCTTACATTTCCATTCATATCTCCGAGCTGGTTCAAGATTGATGCCTACGTTTTTCCACGTTGTAGGGGACAGTCTGCTGCAATGAATTACGTGTTGTTTGTGTATAGATGCCTAGTGATCTTTTCCAACAGTCAAAATATAATGTTATAACGAATACAATTGTGCTATTTGTGCTAAACAATATTTGTACTAAACTATAGTTGTACTAAAATGACTTAGGAAGACTCAATGAGACGTTCGGTTGCGTAGTGCTTACATGTAAAGTTTCACGCCATTTAATGGTTCCTCTCTGAACTAGCAATATGTGGCCAGGCAAGATGTTTTGTTGCAGTCATTGCTACTTGATAGTTGTATTTCATGAATCACTTGTGGTAAATAATTTGGATGCGTATCATTTAAAGATACCATCCTTGTGGTTCACAACAAATGTAATATTTCCTACTTTTTTTTGCTGTTAGGTAGTTTGCTGTTTGCATTCAGACAGAAATCTGAAAAACTTTATTGCCAAGTACATTTGCACATACAAGGAATTTTCTATGGTGCATGACAACAAAACAGTAAGTGGTATGAGGTAATTAAAGTAAACATAAAATGTGCAAACATTTACGTAATAAGTTAAAGTGCAATGTGCATGAAGGGAGTCCAGGGAAGTGCATTAATGTAATGCATTATGTAGAAGTTAAGTTATGGGGCAGAGAGTGTCAATGTCAGTGGGGGTCGTCAGGCCTTGTTCATTTAAGTGTTGGATTGTTCTTGCTATGCACAGGTCAGGTTTTTATATTGGGACTGACGCGTTTGATGGCGAGCCTACCCATGAAGACTATCTTGTTGTATCTTTGGACAAGGACCCGGTTAAGAAGACCTAGTGCTTAGGAACATTTCATTCTGTTCATTGTGTGTGTGTGTGTGTGTGGGGGGGGGGATCTGATCACCCCACCTGTGCGGTAGGACAGTTGTGTGTATGTGTTGTAATCAGAAAGTTGTACTTTGTACTACATATTTTGATTTCTTTAAGGATGTTCAGAAAATAAGAGGGGTGCACCCAGGTGATTGTTAAACAAATTCTAGTAGCTTATAATTGAAATTCATTTATTTGTTTTCAGTTATTCATTTATATCTATGTTTCATTCTGGAGTAAAATGGATTATATTTAAACCTCTTGGTCTCTAGTTTGTTGTATAACATCCTCACTGCTCCCTCCAAAGCCTTTTGTGTTCCATTGTGCTGTTAGTGTGCTAAACTAAGCTAATACTACATATTTTGCGAACGTCTTGCCTGCTATTCAGTCTTTTTTTGCTCTGCTCGATTTTTTTTCAATCTGTTTGAACATTGGTAGAGCAAAAACGAATAAAGTGCACATGTTTAGCTGTCTAGCTTGTGTCTGTCTAAAGTGCACATTTTAGCTGTCTAGCTTGCAAAAATCAACCCATGCACTCCTCTCTCTCTAGCTCTACTGTCACCCTTTCCCACCCTGTCAGCCATGACATGAAGGCCCCCTGTACAGCAACACATTACTGACTGAAAGCTATAGGAACATTTTAGCAGGATTACTTTACATATTTTGTAATTGTCCACAAATGTCTAGAGTCTGAGTGACATCTTAAGTTAAAAGAGGACGAGTGTGAGTCAGATGTCCATTTTTATTTGACTTAAGTGTGTCTCAAGTCCCCATCTCACATACTTACTCGTTGGCAACCAGCAATTATGCTAAGTTAATGATATGCTAAAACTTAACTTACTTCAAACTGTGTGCAGAGACAAAAGGTGTTCCCATAATTTTTGGGGATTATGAAATATGAAAATCTCCCCAAATCTCAAAATCCACAAAAGTTTCCATAAAAGTGTTAAGGGAAAATGTTTCAATTGTAAAAGGTCTGTATATCAGCAGAATTACCATTAACACATAACTAGGTGCAACGTGAGTGACATTTATTTATATGCTTTGTATCAATTAATTTTTCCATGTTTTTATTTTATTTGAACAATCATCATTGTTACAATAACAACTTCCCTGCCATTCTTCAGCTGTCCAAAGTCACTGACAATGACATTGCCAAGTTGACTGAGTCTGTCTGTTATTTTCCAGATGAACCTAGGAATGTCAATTTGTCCCATGCTGAGTGGTGGCAAGTGTTTCCCAATGTTTTCCAAATATTGTGTGGTTTTTCAAGGGCTAAAGCATTGTAATTATGTCAACACTGAGCTGGTCTGGCTTGTAGCCTACAACTTCAATAAACCAGCGGGTTGTGGAGTTCAGGAAACCTTCAACTCAGTTCCCTTGTTTTGCTCAAATTCATTCTAAAAGACCCAACACTGACACAATACTGAGGACAGGGACTTGCAGTGCTAATCAAATAAAACTTAAACTGCAAATTTAAACAGATTAAAATGTCCTACAAAAGCCTGTTATATTGAAACCCAACTAGTCCAATAATCACAATGTTGTATGTTTATCAAGATAATTAGTTTGCTGCATTTGAAAAAATATATTTACATTTTATGTTTTATCATCTGTATGTGAAATAAAAAATGTTCTGCCAGACCAGGATTGATTGAACGGTGTGCTACGAAATCCTGGCCGGCACAGTTTTCTGTATTTGTCAATACTAGTTTGCACATGTTGTTCCACCTGTTATAGTTGGGGACGTCAGGATGGAGGATCAGGCTACAGGAGTACCAGGACCCTAAATGGACCCACAGTGTGACACTAACAAGAGCAAATAAAAGACAACCTATGTTGTTTTGATGACCGTGTAGCCTACTCTACTTATATGTGGTTACCACGAAGCCAGAAACAAGACAAAAGTAGACCAAGTATTGACTTTGGAAACATTCTTTTATATAATGTATTTAATGCTAGAGGTCATCATGGAAAAACAACAGGCCTTCCCAGATATGAATACTTCTTGGTCGGTCCCCAAAACCTTTCTGATAGCAGAAAGTCACTGGGTCAACAAAGTCAGAGGCTAGTTTGTTATCCCATGACTATAAACTTACATTTGCACAACTTTCCACCTAGAAACACAACCTTTAATTAAAGGTGTGATTATTCAGGCAAGTTAATTGATAATCAAGAGAATGGCCAACAGGTGTGTACCCGCACTGACTGAACAATTCAGGTGAGAAGTTATTTTTTGAAATCTCTTTCTCATCCTCAGCTAACTAATATTATGGAGAATCGACAACAATATATATGTTTAAATGATTCTAGAAAAACTAAATTTTAAAGAGGAATCATGTTAATTTAATTGTTTGGTGCTGTAGCCCGTTGAGCATATTATAGGTGCATGTTATTAGAAAGATCTTGCCAAATTCAGAGCCATTACAAATAGTAAAAGTATTTTTAAAATTCTTTTTAGCCTTATTCGGTTCAGATTTCCATGGTCTGTACACTGAAATTATTAAAAATATAATGCAGTGGCTAGAACCTATCCAGGAGGAGGTGGAGGAGGAGGCTAAGGAGCTAGAAGAGGTGGTGGATACGGAGAAAAAAGACATAGACAAGGAAAAAGAAAATAAAGAACATGAAGACCACTATTCCTTAAAGGTACAGAGGCCTAGCCAACAGTACAATTCTCTGGATCATAGTAGAGCTCTGGTGAAGAATGATCATCTTCCAGTACCATATCCAACTGTCCCCCTGCCTTGGACACGGAGAGCAGCATTAGATGAAGAAGAGGATAGAGCTCAGCTGGAAGTTAAAGTTGCCCCAATCTCTTACTTTACATTTGTGATGATCTTTGCCTTTAATTTTTTCTATTTATTTCAACCAGACAGAGATTACTGTGAACAAAAGAGGGAAAGAAACCTCTAACAGATGGAGTAGACCTGGCTGGCCAGATTCAGATGAAGTGCCACAAACATCACAGGAGCCTCAGTGGGAGGAAGGAGGTGGGAAGCTACAACCACCACAGAAGAAAATACGTCCCAGAGAGAAGAGAAAGCTGCCAACTGCAGTGAGTATGGAATGATCTTGCCAAACTACATACACTGGGAACACAACGTCATCACAGTATAACACCAGGTCAGTTCAAATTCGTGTGCAACTCGTGTGCATGTTTCTGACACACTGTCAGAAACCAACTCCATGAGGGCCCAACATACTCTAGTTGTACATGTGCTCACAGCCCAGCACTGTGCATTTTGTTTGGCATTTGCCAGAGAACACCGTATTTGACAGGTCTGTCATCGGTGCCCGGATGAGAGCAGGTTCACACTGAACACGTGACAAATGTGAATGAGTCTGAAAGATGCCATGGTGATCGTTCTTGGAGGGGTCACGCAGACATCTATGTGCTAGCCAACAATGCCCTGACTGCTGTTTGGTTCCAGGATGAAATCCTCAGATCCTTCTCTGGTGCAGGGTGCCCTGGGTTCCTCCTGGTGCAGGACAATACCCTGCTTCATGTGGTCAGTGTGTGTAGGCAGTTCCTGGATGACGAAGGCATTGATGACATTTACTGACACTCTCACGTTCTCCTAAACTGAATCCAATTGAGTGATTTTGGTTTCTGTTGACTGTTACGTAATGTTTTTTTCTTTATGAACTACAAAATGCACAGTAAAGATTTTGATCTGTAATTTATATCCTTCATCTCAACCAGATGTGTGATTTAAGTGTTCCCTTAATTTTTATAATTTAATAAAATGCACAAGGTCGTCGACACATCTTTCAATAAAAAACGGCTTCCCTTTTTCCCCATAGGATGGTCTGTTCCCACCATGGCTGGTGAATCTGATGCACAACATTGAGGAGGCTACAACACATGAGCTTATTGTTGAGTAAGCTTGCTACGTCTGGAAACGGCCTCAATAAAACATAGCAAGACAATCAAAACTTGGTCAGCGATTTGATTTACATTAATTTAGGATTCTGAAAGCAGGTGACATTTCTAACAAGCCAATTGCATCAGCCAATACTTACATTTTATTAGACTGAGAATGTGGCAATCTTTCGTTGTCAACATATGACATAGACATTTCAGTTTGTACATCTTGTTCTGTCAATACGCAGTCACCATTTGCTGTCGTGCGGAAAAGTGTTGCTGTAGAGAATGTGTATTATGATACAGGAAAGAGGTGTTCTTTGTTGTACCATAGATGTGTCACTAATACTACACCAGAAAATTACCAATTCCAAAAGGCATTCGAACAAACACATTGTGCAACTTAAGGAATGATTGTGCTAATGTGGCCCACAGATGACTCCAAAGTCCAGCGCATGAACGCACCAACAAGTTTTGTTTGTGAAATTAGAATCATGCCATATCTAGTACCTGACTCATACATTCCAATCAAAGTAAAATTGTATTGTACTGTACATTTCAAATTAAATTATCCTCAACCCATCCATAGTCCTCATTAGACACTACATGTAATTTACATTTAAATAGACACTCTAAACTGCTTAAGTCAAATGTCCTACAGGCAAAGTCTGTTCGTCCTATCATACATTACTTAATTTAAGTGACTGTTGAAAAGATGTTTTCACATACATAAGAGACTTATTGCATAGAATGTGTTGTTTGCAGTGTTTAATCAGAGTAAAAAGTTCTGCAAATAACAACTCTGTGGTGCAAGACTATAAGAGAGGAATTTGTTGAATGAATTTGTTTGAGTAGTCAATGGCTGAAACACAAAATAGCTTTCTGTATGACGCTCGCAAGCCTCTCTATCCGTTTAAAGATAGGCTCAAGCTGCATACTCTTGCTGTAAAACTAGTTTTTTGTTTAACACTGCTTCTCAATAGTATTCATCCCCCTTGCACCTTTACAAATGTTTCTTATTAGGAGTTGTTGACACTGATAAACACAAACATCAGGAATGTCAAAGTAATAAATAAAATCTACGAATTGTTCTAAATGAATTACAAATACAAAACAGAAAATAATTAATTGCATAAGTATTTATCCGCTTAAGTTAGTATTTGGTAGTGAAACTGCCTATTTGAATAACTCTCTACCTGCTTGGCACATTTGGTTACAACTGTTGCCACTTAAAAAAAATGCTCATGCTCTGCATGTTTTATGAGGACCTTTGGTTACCCTTTCCAAATATTCTCAATGGAATTGAGGTCCATGCTTTAACTGGGCCACTCAAGGAAATTCACAGACTTGTCCCATGACCACTCCCACATGGTCTTGTCTATGTGCTTTGGGTTGTTGTCATGATAAAAGATGAATCTTAATCCCTGTCTGAGATCCTGTGCATTCTGGATCAATTTTCCTTCAAAGTCCTCTGTATTTTGCCTTCTGTATTCATCCTTCTCCCAATAAGGTTGAGTCTCCCAGTCCCGGCTGCTGAGAGGCATCCCCACAGCATGATGCTGCCACCTCCAAGCTACATGGTTGGGATGGTGTTCTCAGGGTGATGTGTAGTGTTGGAAGTTATCGTTGAAGCCAAAAGCTCTATATTGGTTTCATCAGACTATAGAATCTTCTTCCACTTGGAAGAGTCTTTAACATGGCTTATGGCAAACTCTTGTCAAGTTTATTTAAATAATGGATTCATTTTTTGCCAGTCTTTCATGAAGACGAACACAGTTTGTTTTTGCAGTATGCACAGTGTCGCCCAGCTCAGTTGTTGAAGTCTCTACCTTCTTTAGAGTTGCCTCTTGGTGCCCTCCAAACTAATGCCTTACTTAACTCCACAGTTGGTTGCATCACATTTAATTCAGGTGTGTCATGACCAAAGGGGTGAATATTCATACAATCAATAGTTTTATTTTATATTTCTAAATCGTTTAAAACAATTAGCAGATTACATTTTTCAGTGTCATCTTTTTTTGTGTTGATCAGTGGCTTAATCAATTTTGATTTCATGCTGTAACACAATAAAACATGGACATTTGCTTGAGGGGGTGAATACTGCATGCACTGTAGCTATACAATATGCTCTGTAATTCAGTGTTGAAAAAGCTACTGTATTATTGTTGATACAGTTTATGAATTAAAACAGTTCCATATGTTCAGTTACTAGAAATGACAAATTAATGAAAAAAATACTTCAGTCAAGTCTTGCATCATCTGTATGAAACAGGTAAGATTGCAAAATCAGGAGACCAAAATGAAAAACCAAGTCATTGTTTTTGGGATGTTTTCTAACATTCCCTTGTACAATCACTCCTCATTCCAAAGTAAATATTGACTAGTGAACTGTAGCTCCGATCTACGCATTTCAACCAGAGGTCAACCCCACCAAAACAGCTGAAGCTGTTTTGTCCCTTAAAAATATTTAATATCTGGAGTCTTTGGTTCAAACATTAACGTCCCTGAGGGTCAGAGTTCTGTATAAGTACTGCAACACTCTGTTAGGAGAATTCAGTTCTATAGGGAGGAAATACATCTGTCTACACAATATTGTGCTTGAAAAAAAGGCAGAAACTACACTTGAAGAAGTCCGAAGACAACGCTTGAAGATTCCTAACTACACCTATCTAAAATTCCGGTTTCTTACTTAAAGTGAAGTTTTCAGATTCACCATGTTTGGATTATATCAGAAGTGGACTCTGTTGGCAGTGCTGTCCCTCCTGGCCCCTCTGTCATGGGGTTCCCCATTGGTAGGACCGGAGCCAATCCGCTGTGCCCGCTGCACCCAGGAGAAGCTCAGCGAATGCCCTGCCATCTCCACAGACTGCCAGCAGGTCCTTAGGGAGCCAGGCTGTGGCTGTTGTCTGGCATGTGCCCTGGAGAAGGGGGCTTCCTGTGGGGTGTACACGGCCCACTGTGCAGAAGGTTTGAAATGCAGCCCTAGACTTGGGGATCCCAGGCCCCTTCACTCTCTCACCAGGGGACAGGCCATCTGCACTGAGGACCTGGGACCAGGTACATTCAACTTGCTGTGCTTATGTGTTGTTTTTTTCCATGAATTTATACATTTCTTACTTTCAACTTTCAACCTTTTTCTGACGTAAAATAAATGAAAAATGTCCACCCAATCCACAGAGGCTGTAGATGGGGTGCCGGATCACAGGTCGTTGCACTACCTATTGGGACTCAACGCACCTTTTGATCCTAGAGACGAGGTGGCCCAGGAGAGCATTAAGGCCAAGGTCAACAGCATTCTCAACAAGCTAGTAGATCAGGTACATAATACTGTACTCTCCTTTGTCTGAAGTAAAGGTCCTCTTAACCCTGATTTACAATGTTAGTCAGTTAAAATGCTAGCCACCAGAGGGAGCTGTAGCCATTTTAAACAAAAACATTCAAGCTCTATGCTAAATGTTTCAGTCATGTAAAAACAACTTATTTCTTAAGACTTCTGTGCCGATCTTGGTGTTTGGATTGTCTGTTGAATGAAATGCTTATTGGTTTGCTTAACTGCCCTTTGCCCAGGGTCCCTGCCACACTGAGCTTCACGGAGCCCTGGACAGGATAGCCAATTCTCAGCAGAAACTGGGAGAGAAGTTCACCACCTTCTACCTCCCCAACTGTGACAAGCATGGCTTCTACAAGGCCAAGCAGGTAAGGCCAACCTTTCAGAGTTTACATCAGTCAAGATGTGCTTGTTGACATAGCATTAGCATTAGCTTGTTAGTGCGTCAATATCGTTTTCTTCACTATGCGATCCGATCACTGAAATTGGTTCCAATCTCAATAGCAGAAAGTTGATGCAGGGACATTGATCTGGGTTGTTAAAAATCTCATTGTTGTGCTGCAGTGCGAGTCATCCCTGGTGGGACCTCCGGCTAGGTGTTGGTGTGTGTCTTCATGGAATGGGAAGAAGATCCCAGAGTCAAATGATCTACTGGTAGACTCAGAGTGCCAGCAGGAGGTCACTCACTAAGACATGGACGCGCTGACACACATCCCCCGAATGCACATGCAGGCATATGCACACAAACAGCCTTCAACACTCACACACATACACTTACATATAAGTATTCTTACCTCAGCTTAAACATCATTAAACACATATATAATGTAGATGTATTCCGACCAAGACACATCCACCATATATATACATATATATATATATATATATATATACTATAGGCCTTTTCATACGCAAATACGCACTCATTCACATAAGCACACAACATAACATTTTATTTCAGAATTTCTTTTAAATTACTCTTAATTTATTTACGTGACGTATCACACCTTATTTATTCAAAATGTGTATGTGCACACTAGTATGAACCATTAGTAATTTTTAGATTATTTATATGTTTGCCTATTTTTTGATTGTAAATAGGGCAACAGTGTATACTTTTGTGTTTCTGGCTAAATAACTCCATCTGTGAAGACCACAAGTCTCGGGCTCTGCCAAGCCCAGTTTAGGGTCTTCACAATCTGTTTTTGATTCATTCAACCCGTTGGACCTGAGCACTGTACATGAAACAACACAGCCATTCATTCATTCAACATGTTGACTGTCGGAATGTATTCTCATTGACATTTCCTCAATGGGTATCGGGGAAATACTTAAAACACCACAAGTATGTGCCTGGTGACCAGGCACAAACATATCACTGCTCATCCAAGCCACTGTTTGGTTTTGGGTGAGTTTTTCAGTCTTCATCTACCTCCATTGGTCTGCAGGTCTTTTGGTTTAGCAGAGATTTGTTAGGACATGTCTTTCTTTCTTCTGTCTACACGTGCACCACCCTTACCATGTGCTCTCATTGTTTTGTTTGTCTGAACATTACTTCTTATTTTGATTGACTTTTTTGTTTCCATCATAAAATGTCTGTATTTATTATATTTCATGACCAGGTTTCTGGCAGTTAGTTCAAAATGTGTATGAGATATGCTGCTATTACTTTTGGTTTGGTTTGTTTACAAATCACGCATATGGCCTATGTAAGTTACATTGTGTAATTCTGAGCTTTTAATAAATATGTTAAACTCAAAGTTGTGTTTTGAATATGTTTCTCTAGCTAGGACACAATAGCTTGTAGCTTAATCCAAACATAAAACCTCCAGGGATAGCAACCTGTTTACCTCTCTGGGATAGCAACCTGTTTACCTCTCTGGGATAACAACCTGTTAACTTCTCTGGGGTAGAAACCTGTTAACCTCTCTGGGATAGAAACCTGTTAACCTCTCTGGGATAGAAACCTGTTAACCTCTCTGGGATAGAAACCTGTTAACCTCTCTGGGATAGAAACCTGTTAACCTCTCTGGGATAACAACCTGTTAACCTCTCTGGGATAGAAACCTGTTAACCTCTCTGGGGTAGAAACCTGTTAACCTCTTTGGGATAACAACCTGTTAACCTCCAGGGATAGCAACCCGTTTTAACCTTTCTGTTTTCGAAATATCAAACCCGTTAACCCTCAAGTCAACTTTTAGGATTTAGAGGCCTCTCATTGGGTTATAACTGTAAATAAAATCTTCAAACAGAAGTATTCATCTTACCAAAATTGTTCATTTAGAAATCTAAAGCATATTTAGGCAACACATACAAATGTAAATCACAGCTGTGCATTCTGCCTTGAGCTTTATTGCTTTTTGTTTTGTTAAAAATAGAATGTTTTGTGTACATGCATACAGCATATGGGCCTTGAAGTAATGCACAGGAAATGGTGAAAAGGACTAAAAAAAACTGAAAAACAGGTTAAAAAACAAGTGACAAGAGAAACATAAACACACAGACACATGTCACATGCACATGGTCATGGAAGATAAAGGCTTGTGTTCCCCTTTGCCCCACTAACCAGCTTATATGCAAACTTACAAGAGGAATAACAACAACCACTCTGTTGACACTGGGTAACGCTCCTGCCACCTTCGTCAGAAACACTGCACCTTCCACGGGTAGATGTATGGTGAATGTAGGCCTACTAGCACTATTAAATCTAGCATGAATGCCAGCCAACTTTGTTGTTCCACTTGTAGATGTATTCTTGGATTGCACGTTTCATCACAGTGCTGTTTCAATAGTTTGTCTAAATGAGCGTTCTACTCAGATTTGTTCTGAAGTTTATTATACATACATACACTTTTTAATACATAATTAGTAGCTTTCATTTTGTAATAAATTGGACCAATTAGATTTTGTATGTATTGTTATAATTAATGATCTAGTTAATAATCTGGGGTGTCTCCTGGCTTTAAAATAGCTAACATTAGCATTACAAGCTATTCTTGAAAGATTTTGCTGGTTAACATGTATATGTTGACAACATGCCATCTAAGTATGTTTGATTACATAATGACCACAACACTTTTTTCCACATGTGCTTATTTTAGCAATGTTTTCGATTTTCAAATCCTTTAGATTAAACAGTAATTAGACCATTTAAAGTCATTATCTCTTGTTCAACTTCTGGTCATCAATATCGATATGGCTGTGGTGTTAGTGGCAACAATGGTTCAATCCATGAATAGTGACCTTAATCCTACTGTATCATTCCGCTGGTAGATGAATAGTGAATGTAGGCCTTGTGTATAGTTCCACTAATAAATGTATAGTGAATGTAGGCCTCTTGTATTGTTACACTGGTTGATGTGTAGTGAATGCAGGCCTATTGTATTGTTACACTGGTTGATGTGTAGTGAATGCAGGCCTATTGTATTGTTACACTGGTTGATGTGTAGTTAATGCAGGCCTATTGTATTGTTACACTGGTTGATGTGTAGTGAATGCAGGCCTACTGTATTGTTACACTGGTTGATGTGTAACAAATGTAAACCTGCTGCACATCCAGAGTAAATCCACTTCATATGGAAGGTGAGAATAACACACTTTTCAACTCCTGAGGAGGGAATTATAGGGTCCTGAGGAAATATGCTGAACAGACTAAAAGCTTTTCTATGTATCATGTCACACAAAGTGTAAAGGCATTATACGACACTATATTGTCTTGTGAGCCAGTGTGGTCAAACACAAACACCTCCTAGCATATAGTTACACTAATAGACAGGGACAATCTGGTATTGATCACATACACAATAACCTGTAGAGAAACAGACACCGCCACATATCAAACATGAAGAATCACTCACACATATAACCGTATAAAGCAACAACACAAACACGCACACACGTTTAGAATGCCACCTAGTTGTGCATTGATGTATGCCCCTCATCGATGTGGAGACCATATATCTGGGTCTCTGTCATCAAGTTAGCAACGATCAAGGCTGGCACTCTGATAAGGTGTGGTTGATGGCGTCTCATTGGTCCTCGATAAAGTAATATACCAAGTCAGCCCTGTGGATCAATGGAGAATCCCTCCACGCACTGTTTACAGCACATACAGCTCATGCCATAAGAGCGTGCGTGTGAGGACCGAGGAGTGGGCTGAGATGAGTCCCTGTCGTCTTCTCAAGCCGCCTCACGCCACTCATGAGGTCACAGGGACCGAGGGGTCATCAATGCCAGCCAATAGCAGGCCCAGGACCCGACCCAGTCATTTTGGTTCCTTTTGAATCACATAGTTTCTCTTTGTGTTCCTTTCTCTCTCTGCTCTTTCCCTTTCTCTCGCTCCTTCTCTCTGCTCTGGTCTAATTGGCTCTCAGAGCTGTTGCACTGGGCGTCTCCTTTCTCCTTCCCGTCAAAACCTGGCAAATCGTGCCCGTGCTTGTCGACGCACCAGCAAAACCCTCGCTTTCTGCCCTTGGATGGACGGCACTGTGTCAGAGGGAAAAAGAAACAGTACGAGACATGGTAAAAGGAGAGAGTGACAGAGATAGATACATAGAAATAAAGAACGTTGACCTTAACAAAGACACTGCAGAAAATGTAGCATAATGCAATGCTATGAAGACTGGAGGATGTGGACATGAAATG
Organism: Novumbra hubbsi; assembly: GCA_016801125.1. Lineage (NCBI taxonomy): Eukaryota > Metazoa > Chordata > Actinopteri > Esociformes > Umbridae > Novumbra > Novumbra hubbsi. Next base: position 4,500 of record JACXGK010002959.1, on the reverse strand, counting down.
GTTAAGGACATTAACATCCATTTTGTGCTCAGGAGACTTGGCCATGGAACATGGCACGCTGGTGGTATTTTGAGCTGCTTTTACGGTCTACCTCCAGTTACACACACATATAGAGAGCTTAAAGGTAAACAGGAACATGGTAAAATATTTGCTTAGGCTCGTTTGTGAACAACTGAGACCCAAGATCTATTTTCAGTGAGCCAGTGGCCAGTACAAATCACCTGTTGCTGATTATACCTCACAGCTCCAAATTATGGGTACTACAAATGACTTACAGAATCTCTGGAGGAACCCAAGGGCTGTTATTTTACTGCCAATTTTACTAAAGGTCAAAGTCCTCTCTAGTAAAACATGCAGGCTTTCATTTGAAGGGCAAAAGGAAGGCAAAACAATTGTGTCGCTCTGTAAAAGAGTTGATCAGAATTGAATCTTTGCTTGATATTCAGTTAAAAAACCTTTGAAAAAAAGAAATACCTATACTATTATATAGTATTTCCAATCAAAAAGATTTTAAAAGGAAACATTAGTTGAATTCCTCAATTAAATGCACTTCTCTTACATTACGGAGTTGCCATTTGCCACATGCTGCACTCTAAGCTAGGTACACTTTTATATAAGATAAGCCTGGTGTAAAACTCATGGAAACTGCCGGAGTAAACCTCCAGACATGAAATGGCTGCCTCCCAGCCTGCCATCCCTGAAAACATACATACATGTTAAATAAACAAAGACAATGAGGCTGGCGCTTTGGTAAATCTGGTTATGTGACGATTGCAGGTCAACAGGCGGGGCAGCGTGCGTAGAGAGACTCGGTGCCGTGGCGTGTGATAGAAATGGATGCCGTGCCGGTGCCGGCGGACTATGGTAAGTGTCTCCACATGAACGCGTCAGGGAGACTCGTTTATTATAAACCAATCGTGGGCGTACCAGGACCACGCGAATGTGGGACATGGCTGAAGCGACTATTTCTGGCACTGCTTCTTTAAGAGTCGGGCAATTATGGGGAGCAAGCGGCGGGTGTCGGCGGCCACCTTGACGTCTGTCTCCCTGGGAGGGTTCACGTTAAATGGCCGCCGTTCCAGCCGCGCTGGCCACTTGCCGGGGCTTCGTGGGCCCGTGGCTCTATGTCTCCAGAGCCAAATGTCTGTTTTTATGATCTACCCCAACTGGTGGGACGAAGTGGCGATGAGGCTCTAATAACTAGTAAAAGGCATCTGAGGCCATGCAGGAATATACACACTCTTAAAAAGATTTGAAAATGTTCCCCCTCAGATTTCTCCCTGAAACCCCCAAAAAGATGTCCCTACTCTTTCTCTACTGTTGCCTGCTCTGCTGTACCTGAATGCTATCTGTTTTGATCTGTTGCAAAAGCTATCTGGCCTCTCCACGCTGAGGAGACCCTCTGCTGGCATGCCCCACAGCTGTGTATGGTGCCGACCCGCTGTCTCCATTTGGTATTTTTATATGTGTTTGTGTTCTTGTTGTTTTTTGTGTTTTTACTTTTTCCTTCACCAGTTTCTTTGATTTCTTTGCAAACGCTTGGTCTATTTCCTCAACATTTTCTTTCATTATTTTATATGTCTGTGGGAACTAGCACTGGTATCACTGAGCTATGAGGTTTTAATCTTGGAATACCAATTGAATATTCCTCTCTAGAGGTCAAGGGATTTCTGTCACTTAAAGAGGCTAAATGAGAATGTGGTATTTCTGTAAGATACTCATTTACACACTAATGATCACTCCAGGCTGCAAAACATCAGGTTTAGAGGAACTTTCTGAAGCCATCCTTAAACTAGATCACCAATATGCCCTGATCTCCAAAACTGTATAGGCGATGCTTGAAGTCCAAACTGAACCTCTTGTTCACCCGCTACATGGATTACATGATGAGCATGGTGACAGGGCGGGTTGTCTGCTGGCACACCAATTGAAACGCAGGGGCGCTTCGTGTTGTTCAATATTATTTATACCAAACAATTCTCAAAGTTTCCTGAGGTGGTCGTCTTTCTAGATGCAGAGAAAGAATTCGACAGAATTGAATGGGAATAACTCTTTGTTCTTCTTAGAAGTTTGGATTTGGGGACAGATGGCTCCGTCTCTTGTATATGACTTCCCAGGCCAGTGTCTGAAGTAACGAAAACTGTGCTGATTATTCTGCCCTTGAATGAGGGACCAGGCAGGGTTGCCCTCTTGCTCCTTTGTTATTTGCCCTCGCTATCTTCCTCTTTCCAGGGTGTCACGGAAAGGGGTTGAACACAGTTAAATTTGGATGATTTGATACTCTGCAACCTGCTTACTGTCCATCCTCCCTATTCTGGAGGACATTGACTCTTTTTTGGGTTACAAGCTTCATCTCCAGAAGAGTGAGTGCTTCCCCGGCCATGTGGCAGTGCTGCAGCCTAACCGACAGGCTTTCCACTTCAAATTAGCCACTCCAGTTTCACATACCTCAAAGTGAAAGTGACACGTTCACCACTTCCACGGTTCTCTGAAAACTTAACTCACCCATCTTCTGCAAATGAAGTCTGACTTTCAGAGATTGAGTAGTTTACCACTATCCATTTTAGGGAGGATGAATTCTGTGAAAATACATAAATATACAAATTCCTTGGTCTATTTAATTATATAATTTTTTAACCAATGTTTTAAATAAATCAATCAGGCTGTTAAATGATTTATCTAGAGTGGTATGGTACCCAGAAAGAGAATTTTTTTGCTTCAGAGATGCACATTTATTGGAGGGCTGGCACTACCCGCCTTTTAGTAATACTACTGGGCTGCCAATTTTCCAACATTGCCGTTCTGGTTGCATGCTCCAGAACCCCCATGGTGCCACCTTGAGGCCCTACATTTCTACATCTCTTCCCGATTTGCTCTGCTGATCTTTGCCGGCACCCCCCTCTCGCTATACTGGTAATTATGTGGTACTTTCCACACTTAAGATCTGATATCAGTTTTGGCATCATTTCAAAAATGACCGTAATCATATATTTGCACTGTGCCCAGCCCTTAAGAACTATTTTGAATCAAGTGCTAAACGTTACCCGGCAGCCATGCCCCAGGATAGCTGTTTTTGGTGTTCCGGAGGATCCTCTTTAGCCCCGGGCCAAGCAAACACTGTGGCTTTTACTTCCCTACTGGCTCGACGCTGGATTCTCCTGAGCTGGACATCTGTTCACAACTCTACTATCTACTAAAGTAAGTATTATCACAGAAGCTCCAGTGCTGTTTTTTTTTTTTTTTTATGGCGTTTTTTTTATTAATACCTTGCAGAGGCTCCCTACTGACATTGTGCTTGCATTTGTTTTATTGAATTTTTTTATTAGTATTATATTTTTATCTGTGTAACTTTTGTTTGTGGGTTTTATGTTTTTGTGTCATAGAAAAAAGCTATATAGTTTCACAAGTCCTATTAGCCTTTAATATTTATTTATCTATCACAACACATTAGATTTATTGCGAGGCCTTTCTTTGAGGGTAACACCACAAATGGGTGTAAAAAACACCTGGTCTACAGACCACATCAGGCCTGCAAGTCACATTAATCTTGTTTATAAAGTGATGTGTAATTCCTACTACATCAATGTTCAGATAGGTTGCTTCTTGTACATCGGTTGGTTTTCCCCGTGGAAGCATGACTGCCTCACTATTACATTATATTATATTACTAAGGAACTCGATAACAGCGTGATTCTTCCCTTTAAAATTGTTCCTTACCTGTTTTTTTTTGTAGAAACCCTTCTTGTCACAGTTAGGTATGCGGAAGCCTCTTGGGTTAAGGAAGTCTGAGATCTTCAGTTCGTTGAGGATGCTCTCCATCTCTCTACGACAGGGACCCTAAACACACAAGAAGACAAGCACACACAACTTCTTAAAACCCAAAGCCATCTCCCTATTACCTACAGCTCAAATAATGACGTCATGGTTACCTAATGGCATTTATTTTTACCAATTAAAATTGTGTAGTGAAAACGAACCAGAGGGCTTGCTTAATACTGTACATCAATCAAAATGTTCTAAAAACTTAAACAGGGGTACAATCATTAGCATTAGGCTACGCTAAGCTCCGGTGGTTGCTTAACAGACTACCCGCTACCTACCCTTCATTCATACCTAAACAATGGTGGTCCTAGGGACAAGAACAGAAACAGGCTAGGATAGAAACGGATAGGATATGAATTCATCTGACCACCTTGTGAGGGATTGTGCTTTGTTGAACGCTGCTTAAAAACTCCAGCGCTTTACAAAAAGGGACATGCCGATGGAAGGAGTGCATTGAAAGACCTAATAAAGGAGCCGACAAGTCCAGCTCCAGTCACTGATCAAAGCTTTCCTGGCAAAGCTCATTCCTCGTGCTTCACTAGTTTCCCTGCCACTGGACTGAAGACAGGATCAGAAATAGATTGGAGGGAGAGTCCAACCAATCACACGCAGAGTTGCCAGTTCATAATCCGCCTGCCCTGAGTCTCACCGCTCCACCCCGGCCCGCCAATGCCCCCC